>JAODAL010045373.1:0-32001 GCA_025379985.1 Phyllomedusa bahiana
AACCTCTTAAATGGGGTATCGTTTTGGTTGAGGCCATTGGATTCAAGTGTTTGTAAGGTGTGAATCCAAAACCTCTTGCGTTTCAGTAGGAGGGCTGTACGATTGCCACCTCTGTGTGGTACCAGAACCTGTTAGATTATTTGAAAGCGCAGTTGCAATACATGATGGTGAAGAAGGTGGAAATGGGCTGTTATAGGCAGTAGGAGAAACCCCATCAGATCATGCTCTTGTGTTTTGACAACCAGTCCTTGATATTTGTCCAACGTAAGCAAGTCAACTTGACATTTGAGCAGGTAGACTATGAAATTAGACATACAGGAGCAATTAATCAGATATTTTTATACCAGAATGGGGGTGTGAGAAGGAGTCGCCCTTGATGATAGATGAACATTGTGCACATGATAAACATGGAATAGTGCCTTTTGTTGGGTATTAAGAAGGGTCCCAACATGAACCCCAATAATTGTGCATGGAGGAAGTCAGATACCTGGGTGTGGTTGCCTGCCAAGGGGGGGAAGGGAGAATGGAAATTAATTCTTATGTACATAAAGTATAAGCCATTCAGAATTGATTAACCACGCGTTCCAGCTCCCCTTGCCTCCTTACCAAGAAACAGTCACTGTGAGCTACAGATACATGTCACCAAAATGTTTACTTTCGGTGATGTAAAAACCAGCAGTTTCATGATGGTAACTCTAGTTACTGTCACCTTGGTAGTTTTAGTATGGCTGTTGGTATTAGTCAATCTTTACTGAAGTAGTCTTAGTGCTGGGTGGGATGACTGCTCCCATGTTTTAAGGCCAAGTTTTAATGGCCTAATTTTAATCCTGGTCAGTCAGGTAGATAGGGGTGGGTGGTTGCCTGCCAAGGGTGAATTAAGCTGGAATTAAAATCCACAACAGTAAACTGGATATGTAGTACATCTTAGTCAAGACAATTAGGCTATAAGAGAAACAAAATTCACAGGCTAAAATAATTCATTCCGTTCAATGGCTAACCAAAAATATGAGGGTGGCATAGTCACAGCAGGTACAGCGGTAGAGCTGCTACAGGGCCACTTTGACACAAAACAAGACACCAGTATTGGAAATAGCACATGGTAACTGGCAGGAGACCCCTATCACCCCTATGCACCAGGGACCAACAACTTGTCATATATGTGGTGGCAGCAAGAACATCCCAACGGGGAACATGGAGGTTCAGCTGGCAGGGCCGTAGTTAGAGTGGGTACGGTGAGAGCCGGGGCTGCCGTCAATCATCTATTAATCGTTTCATGCCCATATGCATCTAAATCAAATGGGGCACCCACCCATTACTACTTCCTATTTTTAAACCATCACCGGCCACCTTTTTGATTCCGGCCCATGACAGGAATACTGCCCTATTGGCACCCCTGACATCCATTTTAAAGTAACCTGATCATCAAAAACAAGCAAAAATGCCCTTATGGACCCTCAGAATAAAAATTCACAATAAGAAATTGACTATTTTAAAAAACAATTTTTCCAATTCTTCTGCTGCTGCTACGGCTATTTGCCATTCTACTGCTGGCACGTTGCTTACGTTGTTCCATCATGACATTAGAAGGTGAAGAAGATGCAACAGATGTCTCCAGTTGGTCAGTGAGCCCTGTCTCAAATTCCTGCATTCTACTGTCAATTTATGTGGGTGGAAGGAAATTGCTCACTTTGATTTGTAACGTGGATCAAGGAGTGTGGACACCTAGTAACCGCTGTTCAATTTGATTGCCTTAAGGCATGTGAATCAGTATGTGAAATAAGCTATTTTTTCAATACAACCTTTACTATTGGTGTCTTTTACAGTGATCTGACCACCAAACCAGCAAAAATGCCCTTACTGACCATCAGAATAAAAACCGCCGGAAGAAAAGATTATTTCAAACAAGAGTTTTCTGAATAGGACATTCAGTATCGCTGTCTTTTAAAGCAGCATGACCCTATTACCAGACAAAATGCCCTTATGCACACTCCCAATTTAATTTGTACGAAGAAATTAAGACAGTTGACGGGGATTTCCAGATGATGCAGCAACGCTGACAGTCGGGACGAAGCAGAATGCAAATGCCGGAAGTGTGAGCCAAGACCCCAAGCCTTCCTCAGAAGCCAGTCAAGACCTGGGTAGCGCTTGACAAATTTCTGTTAATACGAGAGCACTTGCCCCTCTGTATGAAATTCGAAACAGTCTGTGGTAGCACCATTACATCTTTATGCTTAGGCAACAATGGAATATTATGCAAAGGATGCTGTCACATTAACTCGTCATGAATGGACTCAAGGAGTTCAGGTTCCTTTACATGAGTGCGGATGAAGTGAGCTTCACTTGGAAACGCTGGCTGATGCTCTAGTTCCATCCAGGTGCCTTTTACCTGGCTTCCTTTTTCTCGTTTTACTGGACGTGCTGGAGGAAACTGTCTGTTCTTGGGGTGGCGAATGTGCCCCACACGAACATTGATTCTTGGGCAAGGGTTTTACAATTTATCTGCTTTTTCACAAATTCACACAGCATGCCGTTTAACATTGTAGATCCTGGGAGTATTGTCATGATAGCTTTTAGGTGGCATGCCTTTTTCTATGGTTCCCATACCCTTAATGTGCATAATGTCGCCCTTCTTGTAAATGCGTAAGTATTTTGACAAAGGCAGAGGGCCACTGACCGGAGTACTGCCCTATATGCACCCCTGGCACCTCTTTCACAATAGCCTGACCCCAAAACAAGCAGAAATGCCCTTATGGACACAGAGAGTAAAATTAGCAGGAAGAAACGAGTATTTGAAGCAAGATTTATTTGAACAGAACCTTGAATATCTCAGTCTTTTCCAGCAGCTTGACCCCAAAAGCAGCAAAAATGACCTTTTCAACACTCAATAAAATTAGTCAGAATAAAAGAGTTTTTTAAAAAACATTTTTGGGAATAGGACCTGGATTATAGCTGTTTTTCTACAGCAACATGACCCCAAACGCTGGAAAAATGATAACCTTTCAGATACTTTTAAAAATTTCTTGTTAAAAACAACATTTTTACAATAGGACCTAGATTTTAGCTGTTTGTTTACAGCACCCTGACCCCAAAAATTTGAAAAATGACCTCTCAGACACTTTTAAAAGTTTTGACGAAGAAATGCCTGTTAGAAACCACATTTTTTACCAAAGGCCCTAGATTATAGCTGATTTTTACAGCAACATTACCCAAAAACTGGATAAATAACCTTTCACACACTTTTAAAAATTGTGACGAAGATATGCCTGTTAGAAACCACATTTTTTACCAAAGGACCTGGATTATAGCTGTTTTTTTACAGCACCCTGACCCCAAAAACTGGATAAATGACTTTTTGGACACTTTTAAAAATTGTGACGAAGAAATGCTTGTTAGAAACCAAATTTTTTATCAAACTGGATTATAACTGTTTTTTACAGCACCATGACCCCAAAACCATTGACAGTGCTTACGATTTTCATGAAGAAATTAGTAATTGGAATAAGGTTTTTTCAACAAAACGTGTACAATTGGTGTCTTTTACAGTCTCCTTACCACCAAACCAGCAAAATGACCTTTTGGACACTGTGAATACAATTTGCAGTAAGAAATGAACATTTTAAAGAAGGACCATTTCTTTTTCAAGAGGAATATGAAGTAGACCGGCTACTATTCGGTGACATTGGCAACTGGGGCAACAACATCATAAGAGATCCACGCCTGATTCATCTTAATAAAAGTCAAACGATTCTCAGTGGAAAGCCGGATAAGTTTGTCTGTTATCACTCCTCCAGCTGTGCTGAAGGTCCGCTCTGAGATAAAGCTGGCTGCTGGGCAGGATAACACCTCTATGGCGTGGCAAGCAAGCTCGGGCCATTCATCCATTTTGGATACCCAGAAGTCGATTGGGTCCGGAACATGTCCAAAAACATCGGTGTTGAGCTGCAGATAGTCGTGGACCATGATCTTAAGGCGGTCTCTGTGTCTGATTTGTGCCCTGCATTACAGGCATTGGTGAGGTGGTAAATAAGGATTGCCAGAGGTTACCCATTAGGCTTCTGCCACAATGCCTGCTGCTGCTACAGCTACTTTCCACTCTACTGCTGTCACGTTGCTGACGTTGTTCCACCGTGACATTAGAATGTGAAGCAGGCGCAACAGATGTCTCGAGTTGATCAATGAGCATGGTCTCCAATTCCTGCATTCTACTGTCAATTTGTGTGGGTAGAAGGAAAGTGCAGACTTTCACTTTGTAACGTGGATCAAGGAGGGTGGCCACCCAGTAACTGCTGTTCATTTTGATGGCCTTGATGCCATGTTGGAGGAAATGGAGCATCCAAGCACTCATGTGAGAGATGCAGCCAGGATGTCCCAAGCCTCGGGGTCAAGGGGCACTAAACAGATCTTCCTCATCTTCCTCCTCTGCCTCAAATCCGTGCCAACCTCTTTCCAAGGCAGGGACATCGGTACCGTCGGTGTCCAGCCATGCCTCATCCTCCTCCTACGCTTCCTCATCCTCAACATCAACACAGTCCTGACTAGCCTCAGATGCTGTATCCTGAGAGCTGAAGTGCCACCCTGCACCAGCCCTGGACCCCAAACCACCGCCTAACGAAGACCTATAAATTTGGGAAACTGTCGGGCCTTCTTGATCTGACGGGGAGCAAGGCTCTGTATCCGCATCTGTGTCCGCCAGTCAGAAAGGCAACATTGGATGCAGGCTGCGTTAACCACTGAAGAACAGATTGGCGACGCTCTTCATTACTGAGATTCACAGGTAACCGAACCAGCGATGACAGGCCAGACGGTCCTGCAACTAACGATGTGCTCGCTGGCGTGTTGACCAGAGCACTGAAAGGAGCGCCTTCTCTTGTATCTCTCGGTCCACGTCCTACTCGACTCTTTGCTCGTTTACCACCTGTAGTTTGCTCCATGTTCATAAAGATAAATATTTAAAAGGTCTAGAAGATTTTTACACAGTCTCTTATTGAAAAACTGTACCACAAAGACAGCAAATCACAGGTGTTCTTAAATCCCTATAATTTCCAACTGCCAACTAAGATTAGAAACAGAATTGTTTCTATCGAATATCTGTGAAATGCGGTCTTGTGCAAGAACCGTTACACCAAATCAACAGTGTTCTTTCTTCAGTCCCTGAGATTTACAACTGCAAAGTAGGACTAGCAATTGTCAGGGCTGGGCGGCGCTCGGCTTGCAGGGAGCAATGTTCTGCTGCAGCTGATCAGCGACCCCACCCCGATACAGTACACATTCTGCTGGCAGCTCTGTGAGTGACAGAGGTCCAGCCACTCTGGACAGGGGGCGTGTCGCACCAGCCAATGGGAGGACCCGGAGGCCACTCCAATCAGCTACAGGGGCGGTATCCGGGAATCCCATTTAAACTCCCTGCTAGCTGAGTGCTGCGCCTGCGATATTTCCTAGCTGCCTTTTGTTCTATTGTGCTATAGCTTATTATTTGCTCATGCGTGTACCTGACCTCAGCTTGTTTCCTGACCCTGTCTTGCTCTCCGTTTTTGTACCTCGCACCCGTTCGTGTTTTGACCTCGGCTTGTTTACGTTTATCCCTCTGGTTCTGATTTGTGGCTTGGCGTTCCTGATTTGGTTTTGACCCGGACTGTCTGACTATTCTACCTCCTGACGCCCCCAGCACTCTAGTAGCGCAGGGACTGTCGCCCAGTTGCCGTCTGCCGCCTAGGGCAGCACGTCAAGCAGGTAGGGACAGTGTGCTGGTTCCCAGTCAGGGCTCACTGTACCTCCCTTGACGTGACAGCAATTGGCTTTTTTCTACAGCTTATCTAGGAACTGCGGTCTTTTCTGACAACTGACAACCGGTAGGAGAAATAGAATTTTTTTTCTACGGAATACCTAATAAATGTCGACTTTTCCCGCAAGTGACAACCAGAAGTAAAAAAAATAATTTTTCTACGAATTATCTAAGAGCTGCGGTCTTTTCGGACAACTGACAATCACGGATAGAAATAGAAATTTTTTATACGGAATATGGAATAAATGTGGTCTTTTCCAATAACTGACCACCAGGTGTAAAAAAATTTAATTTTTCTATGAATTATCTAAGAACTACGGTCTTTTCGGACAACTGACAATCACGGATAGAAATAAAAATGTTTTCTACGGAATATGGAGTAAATGTGGCCTTTTCCAACAACTGACATCCAGGA
Source organism: Phyllomedusa bahiana (assembly GCA_025379985.1). NCBI lineage: Eukaryota > Metazoa > Chordata > Amphibia > Anura > Hylidae > Phyllomedusa > Phyllomedusa bahiana. The sequence continues at coordinate 6,198 of JAODAL010045373.1, forward strand.
GTACAAGTAAAATATTTTTCTATGGTTTTTCTAAGACATGCAGTCTTTTGTAACAAGCAGGGGTTGAAATAGAAAAAAATTCTAAGGAAGACCTTAGGAGTACAAATAGAATAAACTCTACAGAACAGAGATTTCTTATGAGAGATGAACGTAGCTGTGTATGATGCAGAAGTTCACCCCACAACAAAGGCCCCTCTCCTCTTATTGCAGGCAACGCAGAAATAAAATACGGTGCTATTTCACAGTGATTTGAGAGGAGAAATATGAGTATTAAATGCAGAACTGCACCCCACAACAAAGGGACACTCTGAACTCAGACTGTGGTGCCAGGCAACGCAGAAATAAAATGCAGTGCTATTTCACAGTGATTTGAGAGGTGAAATATGAGTAATAAATGCAGAACTCTACCCCAAAACAAAGGGACACCCTGAACTCAGACTGTGAATGGCAGGCAGCGCAGAAATAAGAAACGGTGCTATTTCACAGTGATTTGAGAGGAGAAATATATCGGATGCAGGATCTGCCCCCTGAACCAGGCACCACCCCCCTCCCTTCCCCCGCCCCTACCGCTATGCCATTCAGGGCACTGGAGCGGTTTCTAAATCTCTAACTAATGCTAACTAGAATTGTCTAATCTATACCCTAAGCTAACTAGTCTACCAAGGAGCCATTCCAGTAGTAAAAACGCTGGCAAAAGTTCTAACCGCCTGAAAAAAACTGAGAGAGAGACAGCTATCCTTTCTTTTTGCAGTATGAAGCTAATGGCGCCGAGAAGGAAGTGCGTGACTAGATAAAACGAGGTCATGTATTATAGCACCCAATAAAACCCTTACACCCCCCACTGGACGTTCCCCCCCCCCCCTCCTCCCTCCTCCTCTGTGCTGGCCACCAAAATTAAAGGAAGCGACGAAAATGATGCAATTTGAATCCGTGATGACGATTATTCAGCAGATTTTAAGAAAAAAAAAATCTCATCATTGTGGAACCACGATATATGTGATTATCTGGCCAATTTCCAGTTTTTTTTATTTCACCGCTCAACACTATTAGAGGGGGGATTCTCTTATTTTTTAGTCAGTGGCTAGAGGGCCCCTAATTTGTGTTGTAATGTTCTTCATTGCTATTGTTCATATGGACTATATATATTTCTGTTGCGGCTGAAGACAAGTCTTCTGGTTTATTTTGACTTATGGCTAAATAAACACCAACTCTGGTAAACGGATACCGAAAAACTGTCTCTCAAATGCCTTTCCTCACAGTATGTAACTGGCCCAGATGTATGAAAGTTGATGTGCCAGAATTCTGGTGTCAGGATCAGCTTACCAAGAGGCAACCCTAGAGTCACCCAGGACCACCCAAGCAAGGATAAGGTAGGTCTGGTTTTCCCCAGGATGGACTTCTTTTTCAAGTATCCCAGGTCGTACCATGACATGCTTGCTTGCGGTGGCAGCCAAGGGTGGGTGGTAAAAAATCATAAGCAAGCGAAAAGGGAAAGGCGGAAATTTCAGGACAGTGGCAAGGTTTTTTGGGCAGTGATGGGGGAAAAAGGGACAGTACACATAGAAAAACAAGATACAGCGGGAATGCTTCCTCTCAAGGCACAGGGCACTATCGATTCAGCAGAGAGCAAGGTGCGGGTGTGCCCGTAAGCCGACACGGCGGTCGCGGGGACACTCGTTACATCTGGTACAAGTTGTTCCGAAAATAATGTTTTACACCACATTTATGATATGTTTTAGACAGTTTCTAGACATTTCTGCTGAATGTCCGGTAAATGGGGTGTTCCCCTCATAAAAAGGGGTTTGACTTTCTAAAAGGGTGGTTTAGTGAGCCCCCAAAAAAAAAATAAAAAAAGAAAAAAATTTGGGGGCACTTTAGTGGCAAAGTAACCAACTTAAAAATGGTGTAAGGTTAAACAAAAAACATTTAAACCCTGCCCAATTTTAAAAACATAAAACTAGAGAGGGTCGAATTTCTAAAAAATTAGATTGGGTTTACTTTGCCAAATTTTTCCGAAAAATTTGTTTGGGTCCGAATTATTTCAGGAGAATCCTTTAAAAAAAACAGCTTTTTCCCGGGGGCTGGCCGAGGAGCAGGGAGTGGGTCGCCTGTGTGGAGAGCCCCGTGAGCAAAAGAATAAAGCGGCATAAATAAGCTCATTTCCCCCCCCGAAAGCCTCAAGAAACCTCGGGCCTAAGGGGACACACCCTGAATCTACGCCGAAAAACCCCCGGGTCTAGAGGCATAAGTTTTTGCAGTTTGTGCGCCTAGCCGCGGGGGGCAACGAGGAAACCCCAGGAGCCCTGCCTGAACCTGCAGGGCATCCTTTCTGCATACCCCACCCGCAAGACTGCTACTTCCCGGGGAGCCCTTCTTCCGGCCAACCGAGAACCGTCGCTCCCAGCGAATACACCCCCTTTCCCGCTACCGGCTTCTGAAGACTGAGTACCGGGCTGGGAGAACGGAGATTTTTCACCACCCCCGCCTGCCCTTTCCGACTGGCGAAGCTGCGGGGGACTCGCAGATAATTTCCCCTTACTCTCCTAACCCCCTTTTCCTGCGCTCCTGGCCTAAACCCGGGACCGAATTTCCAGCCGTGAAGCCTGTCAAACCTCCCTACCACCCAGCTAGCTTGGCTAAGAACACGAGGGGCGGCCATTTTTGGGGTGTCCTGGGGGGGGGCCGCCCTGCTCAACCTTCGCGGCACCCCGGCCTCTATCGTGCAGCCTCGTCCTCTAAAACCTTAGCACCGCTGCTTACAGAACCCTTGTCTGGTTTTGGGTGAGGGGCTCCCGGGGGAACCCCCTTTGTATTAACTGCCATCTAATGATATAAGCGGCGGTAGCGGCCTTTTTGCATACCCAGAGGGCTCCTTCCACCCGGCCTCTGTGTCAAAAAAACCCTCGGGGTTGACATCCATCTTCTGCCCCCTGGCCCTGTAAACCCCGTAATTTTCCAACTCACTCAAAGCCCATTAAACCTGATTTTTAAATAATCCCACCGGGGAGATTGCCCCTGTACAGTGGATTTTAAAGTGCTGTCTATCACCGTTTACAACCAGTCAGGAACCTGTGTCCCATAAGCACCTGAGTTTCACTGCTTGCTCTGCACAACCATACAGAGAAGCTTGTTAAGGCTTACCTGAAAAAGAGAGCCTTTCCCCAAGCCACCCACCGTGCCCCACTTATTTAGCTCACACACCTCTCCTGCACAATCACAGGAGGACAAAATGATTATTAAAAAAAAAAAAAAAGCAAAGGGGGGGCACTTTCCCGATGACCTTTCTCCCTTACATATATTGAACCCCCCTTAACCCACGAAAGGTCTCCCACCCTCTCCCCCTAATGGGGGGTTATACAAACGAGAACCAAACCAAGCCCAAAGCTTACTGAATTTTCCCTCAATCGGCATCACAGTCACCATCATAAAAACGTCGTATCTCCTTTCCCCCACTCTCTGCCATTTCCCCATCTCAAACTCCGGGTTCCCACGTATGGGGAAGGGTCCAGTATCACGGAAGCGACCCTTAAACGCCTCTTCTCCTCCTTTCCGGGGAAAGATTACAAACCGATTTAAAACACTGATGCGAATTCAAAGCCGATATAAACCGGGTATCAAGAAGGGATCCCTTGAACAAAAAATGTCGGAGTTTGATTTTTCCCAAAATTCCTTAATATTTTCCAATGCCGCATTGGAAAGATAAGCCCAAAGATTACCTCAAATTTTTCTTGATCTGGAAGACAGGTCACGCGGGAAAATACCATCCTGGGGTGCCAGAGTCCTTCACTCAAATCTTCTCCAACCTTTTCTCACAGTTTTAGGGCCCTTAGTGCCCCAAGGGCCCCACAAATGATCTCACGATTGATCGATCCACCCCCTTTCCCTAAACCAAAACAATTTCACCCTCGGTTCCAAGAGATTTTTTCCCAAAATACATTTCTTCAAACGAAGAACGACTTCCTTAGAGCTCTGCGCAAAACCCTCCTTTACCGATAAATACAAAATTTGAAATTTTTCCCAGACCCTCGCAGGAACTATGCTAAAACGCGAGAATTCCCCCATACACCAAACCCCTTGTAACAAGGCATCGCCTACCTTTGGGGCTTCCCTTTAAGCTAGTCATCAAAAAGGACAATGTCACTCCCGTTCCCAAAATCCATCAATGGTCAAGGAGCCCTGCCCTCCGGGGACCAAATTCATCCCACCTACTACCCGATCAAAGCCCAAAGACCCCGCCCCTGGGGTGGTTACCCCGCGTGGCCCAAAAAACATGGTAGATCCCCCTCTCGCCCCCCAAAAACCCTTAGACTGAAAAGGGTTGGGTCATGATATTGCTCAGTCCTCCTTATGTGTCTCTTTTCCTTTTTGGCGTGCCCGAGCCTGGTCTCTGCCCCGTGGTCCTCCTGCCCCCCAAAAATTTGTGCCTCATCTTTTTTTTTTTGTTCCATTTTATGGGGAACTTGTTTTTTGTAATTGTTTTCTTTTGGGTTTTGTCAAAAACTATATGGGTTTACTTGTTTATAGCCATGCTCCCATTAAAAACTTGTGATAAAATTCTCCAATTTTACCTCCCCATTGGTTTCCCGTACCGATCACAACTTTTTACATAAAATCCCCTCCCCTATTTACAAGGGGAAAAAAATACTGTCATTAAAATGCCAAAAGGGCTCAAATTTGCCCCTTTAAAAGGTCGACCCTCTGGAAATGTCCGAACGAAAGGGATGTGATTGCTCCCAAAAACACACCTTAGAAGCAAGATCTCATAGCTGAGAAAAAAGAGGTTCCCCATCCCAAATTTTTTACCCCTTCACGCAAAAAAAGGGGGAATTGAATTTTGTCAAAGATACCGTCTCTTTTCACTTAAACATCCCTTTTTATAGTGTGGTAGATACATCATTATCCCTTGTCTGTTAAATTCCCGGAATTAACCTTGCTAAAATTTATGACCTAACAAGGCAACCTCGATTCATTTTTAAAATTATCGCTAAAGCTAAATCGCTTCACAATACTAAACTCACCCGTGCGGGGATTTTAAATTTGTCTGACCCCCAGATAGATAAATCGCGTTCCTGCTCTCCAAACGCAGGACCTAAAGTCTTTAATAGTATGGAAAACCTACAGATCCTTGGCGTACTCCCCCCCTGACGAACTTACTAACTTTTTCTCTGCTCCAAATAACCATACTCCCGATAATTTCTTTTTAACCCCTCGGGAAAAACCCCCGCCTCTATTCTCTCACTGAAAAAGGGCCCTAAACCCGGTTGACCATGCCCCTATTTTCCTTTTACTCAAGCAAATCCCCCCCCAGACATACTCTCCATGGAGGTTAAATAAATTTTCTACTGAAATTGCACCCCCTTGTTGATGAGATCAAACGCTCGCAAGAAATTTTTTACTTAAACACTAATGTATCTCGGGCCCTTCCCCACTTTGGGGGCGCTCACAAAGCGTTTTATTAGGGGGTATTCCCCAATTGCATTAGGGAAAAAGTAGGGGAAAGGAACTTAATGAATTTGAAAAAAATTTTTATCCTGGGGAAACTTGCTAAAAAAACCCCATCTCCTATGTCCCTTTAAGGCTCACTCGTTGAAAACAAAATGAATCATCTCTTTTTGAAGGTATATTTTCCCCAGCGAAGCTCCGATGGGAAATTCTATTTGCAAGGGGGCCGGCCAGGGGAAAATACTAGCCCGTAGGGTCAAACATCTCCAAGTTAAACTAGGGTTTCTTCTCAAAAGTAACGGCAAAAAAATTTTTACCCCCCCCACATTGTAAACTCCTTGCCCAGTACAAAACTCTATATAACTTAAAAATGACTCCAATCTTCCCCCATTTAACACCGCAAAAGTTCCCTCTTTCTTGAGTGGTGTCCACCAAACCTCACAAATGACCATTGGCAGTCTTTAAATCCCCTATTTTCCCCCCAGGACACAAAAGTGTTAAAACAAGCCAAATTAAACAAGTCACCGGGCCAGAGGGGTTTAGTAATGAAACTACAAACTCTTCCCCCCTTTTTCTTAATCCGCACTTTCTGGACCCTTTAACTTTTTATCGCTGGGAGACCACCCCCTGCAGAGATGTTAAGGCCACATTTTGACCATCCCCAAACCAGGGAAAAATAGGTTTATGCTAAAAAAAGGCCTATATCCCTACTTTATTCGGACATTAAACTATTTTTCCCAAAATTATAGCCAAAAGAGGGAAAGTAGTCCTGCCCCTCTGATTAAACCCCATCAAATTTTGTAAAAACAGGCAGACCCGAGACGGGGAAACAGACGGGACTTAAGTTTTTGCATCCACCCATTCACTGTCCATTTTCGCTCCCAGCCCGCTTATTCACCCCAACTTTTTGGTCGGACTTCCCCTCTTACTTTTCAGGGGTAAAAAATTTTCCCCCAGCCCTTTCCAAACGATAGAGGGGAATGGGGGGATCTATATTCAACATTTTCCCTGAAATTTCCCGATTCCATCAATCCCCACCCTTGGATTCTAAAATTTAAACCCCTAAAAGTCCCCTCCCTAAATTTTTGTACAAGCACAAAAAACAAACATTTACAAAACCCAAGCCCTCATCTCAATTCAAATGGGGTTCAAGAGACCCCGCTTTAAAAGACAATATCTTTAAACTAAAAAAATACGGAGGCATGGCGTTCCTAACTTACTGATATAATATTGCCTCCATTTTTAGAACCCGGGATTTTATCATGGAATTCCCCCAACCTCCACCATTGGACCCTATCGAAAACCAAACCCTATGCAGAGGGCTGTGAAGGACCAATTTTCTGGCCCTAAAAAACTTGGGTTTTTCACCACTTCACTCCTCACTTATGACTTAGCTATACAACATTAATCACAACGTGGTACCCAACATACAGTACAGAAACACAGATTTTCCCAACCTAGGGGCCAATGCCCCGTCGCACTATAGGGGCCCTCCCCGGACGCCGTTTGGATTTTGGATCTCAAAGGGGTCTTAATTATTTGGGACCTGTTTTTCCCGAGGGGCGTTTTTTAAGCATTTTCAGACCTTCAGCTCAATACCCTTACCGAAAACACAATTTTATATAAAATTTTCAAGTAAGACATGCAATTTCTCACACCCGGCTACTCTTCCACCTCCCAAAGACACCCTTCTACCGATTTCTTTTTGGAAGTAGCCAGTTTATAAAAGGGCTCACAAGCAGTTACCCACTGTAAAATGATAATGCAAAAAAACAAACGATAGTTCTTAAAAGGGGAAAAAAAACTCTCTAAAACCTTTCCCCATGGGGGGATTGGTGGTCTGCAGCGGCCTCTACCCCAAAAATTCAAAAAAGTATTTAAACCCTTTAGCATTAACTAGGAAAATACACCTTTTGATGGTACCCCCACCCAGTCCCCTCTGCACAATCTTCCCAGGTTCTTCCAAAATTGTTTTGGGGGCATGTGGGGGTGCTGGGTCCCTTTCTGCACATTGGTGGCTATGCCCTTTATTCACTCTATGGTCGGAAGCTGACAGTTGATAACGAAAAAATTTACGCTCACAAACATTCTAACACCAATTACACTTTTAATATTAACCGGGGGAAATCCCGTATCCGTACCATACGGTTACCCAGCACCCTCCTCATCGCCACCCCGACTTACCATTATCACCCTTGGGAAGTCCACATCCTCCCCGGCTTTTGGGAAATTTTAAATAGAGTTAAAACTCAGTTTCACATGAATTATCCCTTGTTATCCCCCCCCACCCTGATCGCTAAACAAAAGACAGATGAAGGTCTGGGGAAAAAACCCGTCTACGCACATACGCGACCTTGTCTATTCTCTCTCCAAATTTTTATCCTACTCTACCTAAAACACTTATGCCGCTGTAGAATGGAGAAGGAATTGTCGTATTGTGAAAAAACTGCTTATGTAGGTTTTCCATCTGATGGGGACATGCTTTCTTTCTTTTTCTTTTTTTTTTTTTTTTTTTTTGTTTTGTTTGTATTTTAAAATTTTGTCCATGCCTTGCTTTTTTCTTCTGTGTTTGTAAGAAAATAATAAGTTGCAATAAAAAATTAATGTTTAAAAAAAAAGAAAAAAAAAAACAGCTATTTCCAGGCTGCACAGAGCCTGCAGGGTGCTGTAGAACGTTGTGCCATGCTTAAATATGCAGAGGGAGCTTGGTTTGGTTTTCATACAATGTTGTGTTTTAGTATGACACGCACATGACTGCCGCCGCGCTCTTAGAATCGCTTTACTATAAAATTCCCTGGGCACTTAAGAGGGCAAAACTGACCAAAAAACTGCAGCGGGAATGTAGCCTGATAAAGTCATGGTAGCGAAAGCTGGAAAAAAACAAGCTGAGAGCTCAGGTGGCATCAGCAGTGACAGAGTGTGGAGGTGACAGCGGCAGCCGCATGAGGCCGACAGTGGCACAATGACATTCTGGAGGTGGCAAAAACAGGAGTAGGCCACAGAGTGGCACAATGACAGAGAGTGGAGGTGACGGCGGCAGGAGCAACAGCATGAGGTCAGAGAGTGGCACAATGACACAGTGTGGAGGTCACGGCAGCAGCAGCATGAGGTCAGACAGTGGCACAATGACATTCTGGAGGTGGCAAAAACAGGAGTAGGCCACAGAGTGGCACAATGACACAGTGTGGAGGTCACGGCAGCAGCAGCATGAGGTCAGGCAGTGGCACAATGACATTCTGGAGGTGGCAAAAACTGGAGTTGGCCACAGAGTGACACAATGACACAGTGTGGAGGTCATGGCAGCATCAGCATGAGGTCAGGCAGTGGCACTATGACATTCTGAAGCTGGCAAAAACAGGAGTAGGCCACAGAGTGGCACAATGACCGAGAGTGGAGGCGACGGCGGCAGGAGCAACAGCATGAGGTCAGAGAGTGGCACAATGACACAGTGTGGAGGTGACCGCAGCAGCAACAACAGCAGCAGCAGTATGAGGTCAGAGAGTGGCACAATGACACAGTGTGGATGTCATGGCACCAGTAGCAGCATGAGGTCATAGAGTGGCAGAATGACAGAGTGTGGAGGTGGGTGGCAATACCAGTCCCTGGTAAAGCTGGTTGGTGGCAGATGGAGAAACTGTCAGCAGATGTGTTGCATCAGGCGGGTGGCAGCATCAGAATAGTGGCTGAAGCAGGTAGTTTGAACCCAGACTCATTTCTCACAGTTTGGGTGAGGCATCATGGCTGATGTAGTCTGACGCCTAAGGCATTGGTGTGTGGAAATCCTAGCTGATCCACCCCTGATTCATCTTGACAAAGGTCAGTCGTTCCACATTTCCCGTGGACAAGCGGGTTCTCCTTGGGGTAACGATGGCCCCTGCCGCACTGAACACCCGCTCTGATGCCACACTACTGGCCGGGCAGGACAGCTTCTCCACTGCAAACTCGGCTGTTGCGGCCACACATCCAGTTTGGCTGCCCAGTAGTCAAGCGGATCTTCTAACTGGGGTGGCAGATTGCTGTCCAAGTAGGCCACCACCTGTTGGTTCAGGGTCTGCTCCAGGTCCTGCTGCTGCTGCTGACGACGACTGCCCTCCTCACTAGGCGGGTGAAGGAAGCTGCTCATTAGTGACTCCAGACTTAGGTTGCTGCTGATGGAGCTAGTACTGCTCCTACCCTCCCACCTTCCCCCAGCAGCCGTGGCAGGAGTACGTGAGCGCTGAAGAACCCCCCAGTCAGACTTGTCAGAGGAAGGACGATGCGCACATAGGCAGCGGCCAACTGACTATGGAGGATTTCCCTATAGTATTTGAGTTTGTCCTCCTTCTCAATAGCTGGGAAAAAGGCTCCCATTTTGGACCGGTAGCGAGGGTCCAATAGGGTGGAGAGCCAGAAGTCATCCCTCTGCCGGATGCTGACAATTCGGCTGTCACTAGCCAGGCAAAACAGCATGCTGCGGGCCATCTGCACAAGTGACTCCAAGGGGCTCCCTGCCTCCATTTCCACTGTATACTGCCACGGTGCTTGCGGGTCTTCTGCCTCATCTTCCTCATCTCCATCTACCTCCTCCAGCTGCTCCTGCTCCTCCTCTCTTGTCACCTTGGTAGAAAATCCACTCATTTCACCAGACAATGCTTCTGCTCCAATGTCCTCCTCCTCCTCCATTTCAGTCTACCCCGGACTCATGTGGCCGCGAGATGTAGTCACCACGTCTCCAGTCCCCTGCCCAGACAGATTTTTCAGCATCTGTTCCAGGACATGAAGCAGTGGAATGATGTTATTCATCCCGTAGTCCTGGCGATTGACAAATAACGTCGCCTCCTCGAATGGCCTCAACGAACGGCAGGTGTCACGCATGAGCTGCCACTGGCTGACATCATAGTTACACGGAGGAGTACTCCTGTCTGCCTGGATCATCAAAAAATCGTTAATGGCCTTTCTCTGTTCATACAGTCGGTCCAACATGTGCAGGCTGGAATTCCAACAGGTGGAAACATCGCATATCAGAGTGTATTGGGGGAGGCCGTTCTGCCGCTGCAACTCGAGGAGGGTGTTCCTGGCTTTGTAGGAATGGATGAAGTGCATGCACAGTTTCCTGGCCATTTTCAGACTCTTCTGAAGATCGGTGGAAGACTTCAGGAACCTTTTCACAACCAGATTGAACACGTGCGTCATGCAGGGCGCACGGACCATCCCTCCTCTGTGAAGCGCAGATACCAAGTTCCTTCCATTGTCTGTCACCATGGTTCCGATTTGCAGTTGACGCGGAGAAAGCCACACATCGATTTCTTGCTGCATGACGCGGAGCAGTTCCTCCCCTGTGTGACTTCGTTCGCCGAGGCAAGCCAGGTGTAGAACTGCGTGACACTGCTGTGCCCTACACATGTGGTATGATGGAGCAGTACTTGTGGAGGCTGAGATGGTGGTGGTGGTGGAGGAGGAGGAGGTGGACATTGTCCAAGTTGTTGGTGTGCCTGGGCGGGAAGCACATTCACCCAGTGGGCCGTAAAGGACATGAACTGGCCCTGACCGTAGTTACAGCTCCAGACGTCCGCGCTACCGTGCACCTTGGGGCAAATAGATAAGCTCAAGGACTGGCCTACCTTCTGTTCTACATATTTATGAAGTGCTGGTACTGCCTTTTTGGAAAATAAATTATGGCTTGGAACTCTCATCTCGGCTCGGCACAAGCCATAAGTTCTCTGAATGGTGCAGAGTCCACCATTTGGAAAGGGAGGGACTGCAGTACCAACAACTTGGACAGGAGCACGGTCAGCTTCTGCACCTTAGGATGGTTGGATGCATACTGTTGTCTCTTTGAAATCGCCTCGCTGAATGACTGCTGGCGCCATGAGTAGCGAGGAGCAGGAGCATCTGGACCGGGAAATGATGGCAAAGAGAAACAGCTCCCTTCTGCAGAGGTGGTGGAGCCTTGACTGGCTGCAATGGCATGCGTGCCACTGGGCACTGCTGCTGCTGTTGCTGCGGCGGCAGGATGGACCACCAAATCTGAGCCACGTTTCTCCCAGGCCACTGGATGGTGATGCTGCATGTGTTGACGCAGGGCCGTGGGTGCCAACGTAGCTCCCTGGCCACGCTTCACTTTCTGCCTACAGATTCTACGTATACCCATATTCGGCTCCTCCGGTGTCATAGCAAAGAACTGCCACACCGCCGAGTATCTGATTTTACCGGCAATGCTCCGCACTGAGTGACTACTGCTGCCGCTGCCTCGCTGAGCCCCTGTGCTGCTACTTTCTTGGACCTGCGAAGCGGGTTTTTTTACCCCGTGGCCGCTTGGCCCCCGACCTCACACTGCTGCTATCCTGCTGACTCACGGCCACACAACCCACTTGCTGGCTGCGCCGCTGCCTGACGCGCAAGCGGACACCCTCTTCTCCTGACGATGATGAAGCCCTTGCCTCACCCGGCTCCCAAGTGCGGTCGGCTACATCATCATCTATTTGTGTTTAATCGTCACTGCTGTCCTCATCACCGGTCTTGGTATGCAGAGGCTGACCCCTCACAACATGACCTCCCATGCCACTCTCAACATCTATACTTTGCCGCCTACTGCAAGAATTGGCCCCATTTCTTCGCTGCCAAGTAGCTGCTGACTGCCCTCCTCAAATTGTTCATCCTCGCTATATAGTGGCGCTGAGCCCAGACCACATAGTAGATCTGGCTGAGGGAACCGGATGGGACAGAGGCGGGTTGAGGACAGGTGAGGGCCGCTGACCCGCTCCCGGGCCATGCCTACTAAGGGTTGTGTCTGACGTTCCCACCGACTCTTGGCTGGGGTTGTCAGATGTTATATGGGAGGAAGTGGATGACCTAGTCAACCAATCAAGAACCCTTGGGTTGCTGGTCAGCACACGGCCGCTAGATGACAGCGGCAGTTGTGGCCTCACTGAGTGACCCCTGCTGCGACGTCCCCTTGCTGTGCTGCGACCTGGGCCTGCTCAAAGAATGTTTTTGCCACTGCCACTCGCAGGTGAAGAGCCTGCCACCTCTCTGTCTGACATACTGTTTGTTCTAAAATGTACAGACACTGTTTGATGAAGATACCTGTATATGATAAATGCATACCCTGTATTTGACTCCAAATGAACCCAGTAACAAGCTTGGGTAACCCTTGGATATAAATTGCGCTCCACAAATGGCCAGGAAAAATTAACTTTTATGTGTCGTTTAAAAACACTGTGTATTTTACTGAATTTAAAAGCACAAACAGGCTTAATTAACCTTCGGATATGAATTATGCTACAGGCAAAATTGCTTCTTTGGCGGTGAAAAAGACAGTTTCTTTTAGTGACCACAACAGCAGAACAACGCTTAATTAACCCCTGGATGTAAATTGCGCAAAAGAATTGAGCAACCAAAAACTACCAGCTTTGTAGCGTGTTACAATGGCGTGTATTTTACGGTACACAACATGAGACAAGCTTGTAATAAACCTTCGGTTATGAATCATGCTAGAGGAAAAATGTCTTTTTTGGTGACCACAACAGCAGAACAACGCTTAATTAACCCCCGGATGCAAATTGCGCAAAAGAATTGAGCAACCAAAAATGAAGTGGTATTTGGATTGTAAAAACGCTGTTTTTTTTTAAATGAATACAACAGGAACAGGCTTAGATAACCTTTGGATATTCAATGTGCTGTGAGCAGTTAGCATTAAAATGTATATGCAGCTGCATTGGACGCACACTGGACTTAAGTTCCAATACCCCACAAAATAAGATTTAGAACATTAAGAGAAGCAGTCTCTGAGACAAGCTGTGACACCCCCCAAAAATCGCTGTATAAAAATGAGTTCTTTAGTAAGAGATATCATAAGCAGCCGTGGCAGCACCTTCCCTAATCAGTACAGTGAGAGCGGTATGAGCTCCCAGCGTCGCGCCCGGACTTATATAGTGCGGTGACGTCACAGAATCCCGCCGGTCTCTGATTGGTTTCATCTCTGCACATGTCATGTAGGCTATGCCCTTCTTCCTCCCAGAGTTCTTTGCCCCATGTAACGCCATGTGCTCGCAGCCATTTTATCAATCAAAGGCACACTTCGTTCATGCGAAGTACCCCAAACTTCAGAACCGAAGTTTTCCTGAAATCCTAAACGAATTCCACTTCGTTAGAATTGATTCGCCCATCTCTAACTATAACAAATGTGGAGAGTTGTAAGACTGTCTAGTCTAAAAAGAAAACTTGGGCTTGAGTTAGATAATATGGCCCCAAACCCAATGGTAAAAATGCAGAATTTTTAGGGCCTTTTAGTGGACAAATTTGCCCTTATTTGATGTTTGTGGATGGCAGTGTTTAAAACAAGGGTAATTTGAGGCCCCCAAACAACCCCTTTCACCCCTAAGCCCCCAGTACCCCGCTAAATAAAGTTGGACCTTTGAAAATAGGTGCCTATTTTTCATAACAATAAAATTTTTGCCCTTTTTTCAGTTTTAGCAGTTTTTTTCTTGCTTACCCCCTTTTTTTTGCCTCTTACAGCCCCCCCTTTCTAGGGTTTTTTTTTACCAAGTTGGGAGGTTTGGATAAGCCCGCAAGAAACCAAAGGGTGGGGCCACTTCAGGGAATCAGCCATCCCGCCCGCGCCCCCGGACCAGGCCACCCCCCCTAGGGGGGCGCGCCATTTACCCGGGGCGCTGGGGGCCGGCCCAAACCCGGGTACGTGCCCCCCCGGAAAAAAAGGGAGGCGAAGGAAAAGGTGAAAGCAAGGCATCAGTTCCCCCCCCATTCCGCCCGTTAGTGCATTCCCCGCCACGAGGCAGCATCAGGGGGACGTTGGGACTGCGATTTTCCCCTCGTGAAAAGGCCCCGACGCTAAAAGTTTTTAAGAAAGCTGCGGCGCCTTTGGGCCCCCGGGGGGGCCCCCAGGGGGGCCCCTTTTGGGTGGAGGGGGGTGTTTGGGAGGGTTTTTGAAATGGGGCTGGGGGGTCCGGCCTTTTGAGCGCAGCGGGTTTTCCCCCCGGTGCTTGGGGGTTTTCCGCGGGGGGACAGGGCCTTTTGGGGAGGGGCTGTAGTGGTCCAGGGGTGTGGTCGAGGGGTCCGGCGGCCCCCTTCCCGGGGGCCACAGGGCCCCCCAGTAACGCCCCCACGTTCCCCCGGGGGTTAAAAAGGGGCTGGCCCCCCAGACCCCCCGGGGCCCCCGGCCCCCCCGCCGCGGGGTTTAGCCCGGGGCTACCCCCCAGGGGGTCGCCGCCCCCCCCAAAGGAAAAACCCCTCCCGGGGGCCCATTCAAGGAGGGGGGCAGGCTCCCAATCCCCGGGGGCCCCCGGGGGGCTCGAAAAAGGAAGGCATTTCCCCGTAGGCCCCGGGGGGCCCCACGGAGGGGGGGGGGTATGGGCCCCCCCAAGTCGGGGGGGCGGGTCGGCCCCCCGCTCCCCAGGTCGTAACCCCTTTCCGTTTAGTGGGTGGAAACCGGGTTTTGGGCCCCCGGCCCCGGGGAGGGTGCCGGTGGGGGGGGCCACCAGGGGGGCGGGACGGAAAGGGCGACAGTCGGGGGGCCTTTTAGTTTTGGAAAAAAAAAGCGGAAAAAGGGAAGGCCAAAAAAGGGCCCGGGGCGGGCAGGGTTTGGGTCGGCCCCGGCCCAGCTCAAGGGCGGTTTAAAGGCCTTCTCCGGTCCGGGCCAAGGCAGGTTTCCTGCCCCCCTCTCCGCGCCTGCGGGCCCGGGCGGGGGCCCCCCCCCCTTATTGGGTTTGAAAAGGCCCTTTACCCGGGTCGGGCGGGCAAAGGGGTGACGACCGGGGCATTTCCCTTTGAGACGCCCCATCTGGAAATTCCCGGGGTAGCCGGGTGGGGGGTTCACAGGGGCCCCCCCGCAGCCCGGTGAGTATTTTTTCTATGTTCCTGTTTCGTTTCCATCTATTTTACGGTCGCAAGGGGGGGGAAATGGGAGTGGGTCGCCAGCGCTTAGCCCAAGGAGAAAAGCCCAGTGGGGAAGTTGGGGGGAGGGCGCCCGGGGAGGGTGGGGGGGTAGCGGGGGGCGTTTGCGGGATTTTTTGGGGAGGTTTGAGCGGCGGGAGAAAGGGGGGGCGGGCGGGGGGGTCCCCCGTAATGCTTGGGGGGGGCAAACCCGCTGTGCCGCCACCGCCCCCGCCCGTTTGGGGATTTCCCAAGTTTGGTGGTCCAAAATCCCCAGGGGCCCGGCTGTGCACAAAGGCGGGGGGGGTGAACCGGGGTTTGTCCCGGGGCCCGACGGAGAAGGGGTTTCCCAGGAAAAGCGGGCCCGTTTGGATGAAAAGGGTAAAAGGGGGAAATATTTGTTTTTTTTTGGAAAAAGGCCCCACCCTTTGGGGGTCATTTGGAAAACGGAGGTGAAAGGGCAGAAGTTTTGGGGGAAAGGGCGGTAAAGTTTGGGGCTTTTCCGTTGCGCCAAATTTGGGGAAGTTTTAAATTTTGATAAAGGGAAAAAGATGAGAGTAAGAAAGAGGAGGAGGGAAAACGCCCGGGGGGGACTCCCTTTTCCCCAACTTTTGCCCAATTTGGGTTTGGAGGCGTTTGCGGGTATGGCGGGGTTTTTCGGGGGGGAAAAAAACGCCCCAGAATTTTGGGGTTCCCGGGGCCTTTTTTTGGTATATGGATGCGATTGGGGAGGGCATGGGGTACGGGGGCAGGGGGTTGGGTTTCGGTTTTGACGAACATTTCCTCAGGGAAAGGGGGTTCGTTTCCCTTTCCTTTAGGTGGGGGCCAGAAGGATATTTGGGTTTTGGTTGAAGGATTTAAAGGCCCCGACCGGGAATTTTGGGAGCCTTTCTGGGGGGGCACGGGGGGCAAACCGGCCCAAGGGGGGAACGGGGGGTTTTGTTAAAACGGAACAGGGGTTCCAGCCGGGGGGGGTTTAAAATGGGGGGTTTGCTGGCTGTTTAACCCGGGGGCAGTGCAAATTTGGGCCCGGTTGCCGATTCAAACATGTGGTTCCCTTCCCGCGCGCTCCGTCCCACCCCGGGTTAAACCCTTTTGTTTCAAAAAGGGGCGGGGCCCAAAGGGGGGCCGGGGGAGGTGGGGAAGGGGGCGACGCCGGGCTGGGCGCCCATGGCGCCTTTTCTAGCCCCCTTTCCGGGATAAAGGGGAAAGGCGCGGATCGTTGTCGGGGGGGGTTCGGGCAAAGGGGGGTTTTGGTTTATTCCCCACCCCCGGAACCCCCGTGGTACCTTTTTTTTATTAAAAATTTTCGGTCGGCCCACGAGCATCCGGGAAATTTGGGGCAGGAAAAAATTGGGGAAAAGGGGGTGCGTTTTGGGCCGGATGGGGGGTCCCTTTTTAAACTCTTTCCCTTTTCCGGATTTGATAGGGGTCTCCCTTGGGGGGGTGCCTAAGAAAGAGCCAAAGGAAAATTCCCCGGTCATCCCCCATTTTTCCTTTCCGAAAAAGGGCAAATCCCGGGGAAATTTTCTGGTATAGCAACCCGGAGTTTGCTCCGTGGGTTTTTAACCCCTTTGATGAACGGGTGTCCCTTAGTGCGGGCCCTCATTTGGCAAAAGGGGGGACTGATGGCAAAGGGAATATGAAAATCCCCCGGGTTTTATTACTTTTACCGGTTCATTCAGAAAAAAAGGTTTTTTTTTTTTAAAACCCGGGTTTGGGGGTTTTTGGGGGGGAAGTTTTTTTTTCGAAACCCCTTTTCTTGCCGATGGGTTTTCTCGCTATCGGGGTGCCATTTCCCAGGTTTTAAACAAATTTTTTGGAAAAAGGGGGGTCGGGACGTTTCGGGGTTGAGTTTGGATCCCCTCCCCCCCTTTTTTGGTGAATTTTTTTTTTGTTTTGGGGGGCCGGCCCCGGGGCCCGATATGCGGGTCCTTGGGTTGGGGTCCCTGGGGTTTGGGGGGACAGATCGGTTTTTTGGGGTCCCGTTTTGGGGCCCGATAAACGGAGGGTCCAAGAGTTTTTTGAATTTTCAAGGGAAACGCATTTATCAGAAAAAGATTTTGGGGTGGGAAAAGGGTTTCCGGAGGATAAGTTTTTGTTTTGGGGAGAAAAAAGTGGGCCGGGGGGGTGGTTTTTAAAGCGCAAAATTCCCTTAAGGAAACTTCCCCTCGGGTGTTGGGGGAAAAACTCAATTTCGCCATTTCAAAGGGTTAAAGCCCATGGGGCGAGTGGGTTTTTTCGTCGGTTGGCCGGGGGGGCGACGTCAGGGGAAATTTAAAAAAAGGGGACCATTTCGTGCGCACTAAACTTTGAGCCCCGAGAGATTTGGGCTGTATGGGCCACTTTTTGGGGGGACGTTTCAATGGGCGGTTTTTTATTCTGCAGGGGAATTTGGTTTTAATCTAGGGGATCCCAAAAATTTTTTCACGGATGCGGCGGGCAGTTCTGGGGTTTGGGGCTATTTTTTGGGGAGCGGTGGTGTGCGGGCCCCGTGGCCCCGGAAAGGGTTGGCGGTTTTGCTGTCGGTTATTAGGAAAATTTGGGTTTCCCGGAACTTTTTTCCCCCTTGTGGTGGCTTGGAGTTGTGGGGCCCATAATTTTTCCCGGGATCCCCGGGAAAAGGTTCGTTTTTTTTGTGGGCAAAATTTTGGGGGTAGTTTTTGGCGATTAACCCAAACTGACGGCCCTTTTTTCGCCTCCGGTAGTGCGGGTTTTTTTGGGGTTTTTGGTTTTGAGGTGTCTGGGGCTCAAATTCCAGGGGTTAGGGGGAACATGTCCCCCGGGGTCCAAAAACTCTGCGCTGACTTCCCCTTTCCCCGGTTGCAGTTTGGGGCCGGGGTTCCGAAACCCTTTTGGGGGCCGTCGCAGCAGAGCACCGGGGAGGAATGGCCCCCCGTATCTATGGACCTGGCCTTTGGGGGCGCAAGGGCCAGCCCGATTCGGGGGTCTCTGTCAGGTGGGAACCCGGCTGGTATGAGGCGGCCCTGGGGGAGGCAAGGGGGTAGAGTGGATAAGGGTTCTTGGGGGATGGGGGTGTCGGGAAGGTTCACATTGGGGCTTTTCTTTTTGCTGGTTGGGGCCCGGGCCCCGGGGCTTGGGTGGGGCGGGGTCCCGGGTCTCCAAAATTAAAGTCAGGGGTAGCGTTTGGTTTAAAATGCGGCGGAGGCGGACTTGGGCCAAAAGATTTCGTGGTATCTCGGGGGGCCCCCCGGGGTTTTAGGCGGAAACCCGGGGCAAGGACTCTCGGCGTCCTGTTTGGTTTTCTCTGCTTGGGGCGCTGGGCAGGGTGCTGGAAAGATTTTTTGCCCGGGGGTTTTCGAGATAAAAGTTGTTCAGGTTTGGGATTTTACTTTGGCGTTTTGGGGGGTTTTCGGGGAGGGGAGTTGGGTTCCTAGTCGGTCAAGGGGGGGGGAGGCCTTCAACGAGAAGATGTTGTGGACACTGGGGAGGCGATCCCCACTCCCGGGGCGGCGTTTTAAAGACGGATCAAGCCGGCAAGGAAGGGGGTGACCCCACGGGCGGGGAAGGGTTTGGCAATGTGTTTCCGGCGGTGTTGGCCCGGGTTTTGGGTTTTCGGGGGGGCCGAAAAACGGGCCGCTCCTGTGTCCGGCCCGGAAAGGCACTTAATTTTTCCCCCTTTCCCGGGTTTACCCCGCGGTTTTTTAGGCAGTGGGTTTTGGGGGCGGTTGGGCTTGACCCCCGCCGCTTTTGCGCCCCCATTCGTTTCGGATTTTGGGGGGGGCTACTGAGGCAGGGGGGGTGGGGCCCCAGTGCAGAAAGTAAGGGGAGGATCGGGGGATGGGAGTCCCCAAAGGTTTTTGGTTTTTATATCCGGCCCCCACCCCCGGTGTCTTAATAGGGGGTTTGGGGGAGGGGGGGGGGGCTGCCCCGGTTGCTGGTTACAGTTTGTTTTTTTTTTTTCTCCAGTTCAGTCCTTTCCCTTCCTGGTCTGGATCCTGGGGCCCTTCGTACTTTTACTGGGGTGCCCGTCCCAGCTGATTTTTGCGGCCGGAACCCGGTCCGCCAATTGGGGTTTTCCCCCGGGGCGTCGCGGTGGTAGGCTTTTTTGGGAGGCCCCGCGGGAAAGCGGTGGTTTTGGGTTTTTCCGGAGGGTGACCCCGGTTTGCAACCCCCGGACAGGCCCCCCAAAAAATCTTTTGGGATTGGGAAGTTTTTGGGGGGAATGATTTGGGGTTTTCCCCGACCCTTTTGGGAATTAACAAAGTAACATTAAATACGATTTATTGGGGTTTTTGGGGGGTCGTTCCCCGGGAAAAGGTTTTTTGTCGGTTCCCCACATTGTGTGGCACATCACTGGAAGGGGGGGCCCGACTGGTGGGAAAAAAATGTAAAGCAAGGATTAAGGGGAATAGGGCGAAATTTGGGGAATTGGTTTGGGCCCGGGAATGGGGGTGTGGGTCGCAGGCATTTTGGAATTGGGGGTCTGGCGGGGAGGAAAAAATTTTTTTTGGCGGTCTGGGTGGGTCCCTCTGACTGCTGTTGGGTTGGACCTTTTGGGCGCTGGGCCCTTCAAAGGGCGGCATTGAAAGAGCCTGGGCCTGGTTGGGGGGGCCCCCGCACCATGAGGGGGTTTATGGCGGGGCTTTGTTGGTGGCGGGGGGGGGTTCTTGGGAAATTTGGGCGAGGGGAACGCGAGGGAGTCTTTTGGGGGTTTTGATTTTCCCCCATGGTTTGGTGAATGGTTAAAACGGCCCGGCGAAGGTGGTGGGCTCCCTTTAAAGGTGGTATCCCCGCAGAGCAAAAAGGGGGTGAGCCATCTTTTTAAAGGGTTTAGGGACCCCCCAAACCAGTGGAGTAAAGGCTGGGGGTAAAAAGGTGGGTTTTGGGTTTCCCCTTTGGGGTTTTTTGGGGGGCCCGGGCCAGGTCGTTTGGGGGTTTTTTTCCCAAGGGGCCTCTCCCCACAGGGTTTTTGGGGGTTTGGGGGGGTTAATGTTTAAAGTTAATTTTACGTTCTTTTTGGGAAGGGATATATATGTATATTTATGTTCATATTTTATATAAATATTGTTTTATTTATTTGGATGTGGGGGTTTTGTGTTGGCGGTACTATTTTAACGTATATTTATATTTCATAAAATTGGAGAAATTTTTAGTGTTAATTTTTTTGGGGTAAAAATTTTTTTATGGGATTTTTTTAATTTTGTATTTTTTTTAATAAAAAGGCCCCCCTGGGGGCCCAAAAATTAAAAACCAAAACCCGGGATTAGTGTGTTATTTGCAAGGGGGTCACAGCAGGGAAGGGTTTGGTTTTTAAAAAGGGGGGGGGGGGAAAGGGGGGGGGGGGTAGTGGGATGTTGGTTTGGGCTGAAAAAGGGGATCAGCGCTGCAGGGTTTAACAGCGCGCCGGACCACCCGGCCCCCAGGGGAGGGGGCCCCCATGACCCGGCCCCGGGTGGGCCCCGGGCCCAACCGCGGGTCGTTTCGGGCCCGGGAAAGGGGGGGCTAAGGAAAAGGGGGATGGGAAGGGATTTATAAACCCCCCCTTCCGGCCCCTTAGTGCATTTGCCCCCACGAAGGGAGCAGTCCCAAACCCTTTCCCCCCCTTAATTTTGGTTCTGGGGTTTTGGTTAGGGTGTGAAAAAGGGGAGTTTTTTCAGGTGGCCCCTTGGGGGGCGGGGGTTTGGAAATTTGGGCGAAAGGAAAAAACGCTGGGGGGGGAGTCATTTTGGGGGGTTTTATTCCCTCCATGGTTTGGGGAATTTTGAATCGGGGGCCCGGCAAGGTGGTGGGCTCTTGCAAAGGGTGGTTTTCCCTGCGAGCAAAAAGGGGGGGGCCCTCTTGTATGGCTTAGGACCCCCCGAAAACCAAATGGGGGGTACGGCGGGGGTAAATGGTGTTTTGGTTCCCTTCGGGGGTTTTTTTGGGGCCCCCCAGGGCGTTGGGTTTGGGTTTCCCAAGGACCTCGGGCCCCAAACTGGTTTTTTTGGGGGTTTGGGATTTAAAGTTTTAAAAGTTAATTTTACAGTTTCTTTTGGGGAAAGGGATTTTATATGTTAATTTAGGTTTATTTTTTATAAAAAATATTGGTTTGGGGGGTTGTGTTGGGCCGGTTAACAAAATAAGTTTTTATATATACAAAATATTGGAGAATTTTTGTGTTAATTTATGGGATAATTTTGTTATGGCACTTTATTTATGTTTGTATTTTGTTTAAAAAAGGGCTGCTGTGGCCATATTTAACCAACCGTATTAGTGTTTATTTGAAAGGGGGTACAGCGGGGAAGGGTTGGTATTGAAAAGGGGGGGGGGAGGGGGGGGTATTTGATGTTGTTGGGCAAAAAGGGGCACAGCGCTGCAGGGGTCATGAGAAGTCAACATGGCAATAGCACTCTTGGCTCTAAGGGCAAGTTTGGATGTCAACATAAAATTTGGAATTCTCCACTGGCTCTGGGTGTAAAGCGGGACAAGATATTTTGTTGCCCTAGACAAGTAGAGCCAAAGACGCCCTCCTTCCCTCTAGATAAAAAAATTCAAATCCCTGCCTCTAATCTGGCCCAGGCTTCCTGTGCCCTCCCCAGTTAAGTGGAATGGAAAAATGAACACAATTTTGCTAATACATCAGTGGTGTTACTAGGGTCCGTAAGTATGTATTTAAATAAAATAATATATTGTGTATAAAAAAAATTGCTTTACAGACAATTTTCTATGAAAGCATCAAAAAAAGGGTTTTCCGTTTGACATAATCCGGGATACCAAGCAGCAAACATCACCATGGTGTTACTGCACAAACCAGTATACCAAAACCAATATTATCAATTATACTGCTATAAAACAAACAATACCACCATGACCACATTTCACCACCACTTATCACATCATTCAGATGTAACAAGGACTAATGCTTTTTAATGGCATTTGTTTACAGATAAGCACAGATAACACAGAAAATTGTGATAACACAGTCAAGCTGAACTCTGTAACATCTGTACTGCCATTCTGTTCCTGAATACAAACCATAATAACACTACTAGCAGGGCCAAATTGCCTCCCTCTAAGCCTGCCTACATAGCCTCTCCCTAAATCTGTCTATATAGCCTTCCCCTAAACTTTAGGGGGGGGGGGGGCTATACAGGCAGGCTTTAGGGGGGGCTATATAGTCAGGGTTTAGGGGGGGCTATATAGGCAGGCTTTGAGGGGCTCTGTAGGCAGCCTTAGGGGGAGGCTATATAGGCAGGCTTAGGGGGGGACTATGTAGGCAAGCTTGGGGGGGACTATCTAGGCAGGCTTAGGGGGGCTATATAGGCAGGCTTGGGGGCGGCTATGTCGGCAGGCTTAGGGGGAGGCTATGTAGGCAGACTTTGTGGGGCTATGTAGGCAGGCTTGGGGTGGACTATGTAGGCAGGCTCAGGGGGAGGCTATATAGGCAGGCTTAGGGGGGGACTATGTAGGTAGACTTAGGGGGTCTATGTAGCCTCCCCCCTAAAGCCTGTCTATATAGCCTCCCCCTAAGGTTTAGGGGGGCTATATAGGTAGGCTTAAGGGGGGTCTATAATGGCAGGCTTTCGGGGGGCGATATAGGCAGGCTTTAGGGGGTTATATAGGCAGGCTTTGGGGGGGTATATAGGCAAGCTTAGGGGGAGGCTATATAGGCATATATAGCCTCCCCCGAAGCCTGTCTATATAGCCCCCCTAAAGCCTGCCTTTATAGGCCCCTCAAAGCTTGCTTTTATAGCCCCCCCAAAGCCTGCCTTCCTGTATAGCCCCTATAGGCCCCCCGAAAGCCTGCCTGCCAATATAGCCCCCCTGAAGCCTGCCTGTCTACTTATATGGCTACCTTTAGCTACCTAAACCCTGCCTACCTACCTATATGGCCCCTATAGCCCACTTAACCTCTGTCTACCTGTATGGATCCCTATAGTTACCTAAACCCTGCCTGTCGACCTATTCATGCCCCTATAGCTACCTAAACCCTACATGCCTACCTATATGGCCCGTATAGCCTACCTAATGCCTGAATGCCTAGTTAGGACTCCATGTAGCCTATTTACTTACCTGTCTACCTATGTGGGCCCCACCTATTGCCTAGCGACCTGGGGACCATCTACAGCCATCCTGTGGTCCACCTACTGCATACCTACCTACCTGGGGCCTAAATACCTAGTGCCAATATTCCTACTTGTAGCCTACCTACCTAATTGAGACCTGCCTAACTACTTCCTACCTATCTAGGATCTACCTATCTACCTGGGGCCTATTTACTGCCTAACTACTTACCTAGGGCCTACCAACCTTTCTAATGGGGGCCTACCTGGCAATATAATTCTGAGGGGTACAGACCATAACTGTAACACAATCTCCAGGGGGTGAATCCTCTGTTCCTTCCCTTCCCTCTAGGAGACTGGACCTCTAATTTATGGCCTGTACCCACTGTCACACCTAGGAAGTTTGTACAGAGGTTGCGGGCAGGGAGTGAGGTGATGGAAAAGTGAGGATTTTAAGATATGTGTGTCTAAATCTGCAGGGACAAGTGGCGGCCAGGAGAAGTTATCATGGTGGTCTGGATCAAATGCAGAGCAAAAGGGAAAGTCAACGACTCAGAGAAACGTCACCTGTGAGCAGGGGCGTCGCTAGGTAGGTTTGTTTGGGGCACAAGCCAAGGACCAGACTCCCTGTGCCCCGAATCTCAGAACGTCCGGTTCCAGGTCATTACTATGACCTGTAGAGCCGACAAGCTGTTCCACTGTGTGTGCGTCCCCTGGACGCACATACAATTCAGAGCAGGAGCAGCAGCTATGTGCAGGCAGAGAGGGGGAGGGCGACTGCCCGGTTGACAGGAGCACAGGAGGAAGGAGGGGGCACCGGCTGCTCACACTGTGAAGGGAGTCTGGAATCAGCGCGCTGTCCGGCCGTGAGAGGCTCCGCCCCCCTGCTGTCCTCTTATCTCACCCAGGACCAGACCAGCAAGAAGGACACAACTGAGTGAGGAGCCTCAGTGCTGAACAATAATTCCAAGTAGTGTAATAAGGGTGAGACAAAATAATGTTCCTGAATGTGAACTGTACTGAATGTGTATGCATGTGTGTATGCAAATGTGTATGTATTGTATTTATGTGTATACATGTGTGTATGTGTTTGTATAGATGTCTGTGTGTATGTTTATATGTGTATACGTGTGTGTGTATGTATGCATTGTATGTGTGTGTATGTATGTTTGAATATATGTCTCTGTGTATATATGTCTCTGTGTATGTACTGTGTATATGAGTATGTATATTGGTGTATACACACACATATCCACAATATCACCTCATTCACATCAGTAAAACATAATCCTGCCTGTGTGTCCCTTAGGCTATGTTCACACGGTGTATTGTGACGTGTACGGTACGCGCCGCAATACACTGTGTGCTTCAGGAGCTCGCACTGTTCAGCATGTCTTCTCGAATCACGGGGGGGACCATAGACATGCATTGACATGTCACTTATCTCCCTATGCATACAATACGATCGTATTGTACGCATGGGGGGAGGACGTGTAATCCATAGTTCTCTATGAGAACTATGGATTACCGCAATTACGCCATGTGAACATACCCTTAGACATGTAAACTACAACCTGATGACAAATCATATTTGAATATAATTTTTTATACTTGTCATTTGTCAGGGTTGCATATGATTTTAGCTGCTGCAGCCAGACTAAGGCTATGTTCACGCTGCGTAAACCATGGGGCGCATTTCGTGGCGTATTTGCGCTTCAATACGCCCAATATGCACGCCACCTCCCGCGTGTAATTTCAGCAGCGCTCCGGCCACCTCCCATCCATTTTCACTTTCCCCCTAAAAGAAGCGGCAGGTCACTTATTTTTATGGGCGGGTTCTATGTGCAGGGAAAACAGCAGCTAATCCTAGCCCTCACCGCTATGATTTTACCGTATTTGTGGGGCGAACTTTGGCCGCATTACAGCACAGTTATGCCCCACAAATCCGCTGTGTATGTTCACATAACATAATGTTGGTCCGTACTTTGGCGGGTAATTGCACTTCAATACACCCGAAGTACGGGCCAACATTATGGTAACTCATAGCTGTCACTGAGAGCAACGATTACCTGTTCTTGGGAGAATAAATATTAGTGGGAGCTTCAGAGGGACGCGCTGGCCACAGTTTTTTCTCTGTAAAAACACATGCCGCGGTTCATGGGGCGTAAAAAACGCTGTGTGAACCCCGCCCTTCTGAGCAAAACTTAACACAGGGCCCGGGCCCCGGATGTTTTGGGACCCTAGCAACGCCCCTGCCTGTGAGTCACAAGATGTAACTGCACTACAATCATTTATATGTCTGCCAAGCCTCTTTATACCTATGTACCACTATGTGGTCACTGTATGGAGGTAACATACAGTTTGTAGGGCACCTGTGTACACTGGTATCTACCACTATATGGCAGTAATATTGATCTTTAATCAGTAATAGTGTAGGGGTATTATTCAGTCACTATGTGGTGTAATAATTTGTGGTCGTGTTCTCC
>JAODAL010045374.1:0-31999 GCA_025379985.1 Phyllomedusa bahiana
TGGATTACTTGAATCTGAAATTCCCTAAAACAACGGGAAAAAATTAAATAATGGAGACAAAAAAGGGGTTTTGTATTTAAACCCAATACAACATAACACAGGTTGAGGGGTCACTTGAATCTAAAATTCCCATAATCAACAGGAGAAATTAAAAAAGGGGGACAAAAAAACGATCTTTTTTCAACCCAAACTCAAAACCAGGATTGAGTGGATTCTTAACAAAATTTCCCCCTAATACAGCGGGAGAAATTTAAAAAATGGCGGCAAAAAAAGCCTCTGTACTTCAATCCCAATACAACGAACACAGGATTGAGGGGATTACTTAATTTTAAAAATTTTCCCTAATAAACAGAGAGAAATTTAAATTATGGGGGCAAAAAAGACTTGTTTTCAATCCCAATCAACACTCTCAGATTGAGGGGATTTTTAGAATCTGAAAGTCCCTAAAATACAACGGGTGAGATTTAAATGGGGGTGACAGAAAAAAGCCTCTATTCCCCCTTTACAACACTACCGGTTTAAGTGATTTTTTGAAACGAAATTCCTAATAATACAACAATAGATTGCAATTATAAAGGGCGAATTAACCCCCGGGACACCCAGAAAAAGCCCTCACAAACAAAAACAAAATGAAATGCGGGTGGCTTTTAAATTTAAGCAACTGAGCCCCAGCCCCTCTGTAAAAGCAGCTTCTTTCGGGATAAGTTGTATGAGCAAGGGACCCAAAAATCGAGGGGGAGAAAGTACAAATAATTTGTGGGCTTTTCCCCCCCCCCACTGAAAAAAGCTGATAATGGAAACTGTGGCTGCAGATACAGTCACTGAGTGAAGGCAAGTAACAGATTTTAATGGTCTTTTTCCCCCCCCCCCTCACTAGTAAAGCGTTTAAGAAATTGTAAAAAGCGGGTCAGCAGCAGAGAAAACCCATGCCCGGACACAACGGGAAATTTGAAACGAGGGTGCCGCCGCCTTTATAGGGGTGTGAGCACAGAAACCCCCCGGGCTCTGTTGGCTTCTGTCGCACATGTATGAGGGTCCCCTTTTTCCCCCCAGAGTTCTCTGCCCCGTGTAACGCCATGTGCTTGCGGCCATTTTAGCAATTAAAAACACACTTCGTTCCCTCGAATCAACGTAATCTTCGGCTTCGTGCAGAACTGAAGTTTTCCTGAAATTCTAAATGAATTCCACTTCATTGAAATCGATTCGCTCATCTCTAGTTGTAGGCTTCTTTCTTGAAGAAGTGAAATTTTAGGTTGCTTTTAAATATTTTAAAGGTGGGGGGAGTCTGATGTGTTTGGATAATGAGCTACAAAGTGATTCATTGAACTACATGAAATATCACTCTAAAGAAACATAAAAACATTGATAAACATTAATTGTGATACTTAACCATGCCACTCATAACTGCCAGCCGACTTGCCACAGCTGCTGTAATTCATTGTGCATTAATTCTCAATTCAGCTAAAAAAAAAAAACCCGGCAATTAAGTTTTTTAAATTCACACCGTGCTGTTTATCTTTATGTGCTTAATGTACACCCTGCCATGTTCTATCGCTAGCTAATTAACAGCTGGGAACATACTATATATGATTTTGCTCCCTTCTGTGTTTGTCCTTTAGTATACTTATAAACCACAGAGATGGTCAATTGTTTCCTTAGAAGCAAGGAAATTGTAACTAATTATTTGGATAACAAGATGAACAGCAATGATTCTAGCTCCCTTATCACACAATTCCAGTGTAGAAGGTTAACTTGTTTTTTTCTTACATAAAGTAGGGCAATCATTCCAAACTGCCTAGTGAAAACAAGTTTGAGGCAGCATGAAAACCTGGATTAACATGTACTGCATTTCTGCAGACTAAGCTTCTGTATAGTGAATGTTACTTTTACAGTATGTTGCACAGAAAGCTTTGTCGATAAAGGTTTAAATAAAAATATAAGAATAAGTAACTCAGTGTTCTCTGAAAATTTATTTTGTAATGTATGTGTTGCAAGGATGTCCATGTTTATGTACTATTGTCCCATTGCCATTGTCATCACTTGAGGAATGTTGCATTCTTTCACTTGAGGAACACCACTACCTACTCACTTTAGATACCATCATACATTCACAGCTGCATTATTATGTCTCCTTTTCAATAGTATTCTGCAACAATGCACTTTATCTCCTTGATGGCTTCTTCATACTGTACATGCTGTCGTCTATACAATGGATACATATTATTATTTGTAGTATAATAAAACATTGCACATAGTTTTATTTATAGTTGCAAAGTGTGTAAGGGTGCGTTCACATAGCAATGGATAAAATCTGCTTGATTTTGACCTCAGCAGAACTTTCCATCCCAACCGGTTTTTGGACATTTTTTGCAACAAAAGCCAGTAGTTTTTTCAGCAGTTTTGGTTTTTCGAACTGCTTTTTGTTACCGATTGTGATCAGGTTCTTAAGCAGTTTTAGGTCATTTTTTCAAGCAGAAAAGTGTACTGAGTTAAACTGCAGTTTTTTTTCCGTAAACCACCCAAAAAACACCCCAAAACTGTGCAAAAATACAGGCAAAAAAACCTTCACCCACTTTCACGCTTGGTTCCCATTGAATTTAATGTTAATTTTATGTCTGGAAACTGAGCAGAAGAATGTTTTAACTTTTTGAGACCACCGGCGGTGTGAAAAACTGTCGGGCAGAAAATCCATCCAGTAAGAACTGCTGAACGGATTTTCTATTAATGTCTATGGGGATGGTTTCTTGTCAGTTTTCAGATGGTTTCTAAATCTACAAAACATCTGAAAAAATTGACCAATAAACCATGCCGTGGGGACGGACCCTAAAGCCGAATAAAGACAAACGTCCATCCAGTTCAGCCTATTATTTATATTTCTGTTTATTTCATACAAATATTTAGAGATGGGCGAATTGATTTTAACGAAGTGGAATTCGTTTAGAATTTCAGGAAAACTTTGGTTCGGAACGAAGTCGAACTTTGGGGTACTTCGCGTGAACGAAGTGTGCTTTTGATTGATAAAATCGCTGCGAGCACATGGCGTTACATGGGGCAAAGAACTCTGGGAGGCATAGCCTACATGACATATGCAGAGATGAAGCCAATCAGAGACCTGCGGGATTCTGTGACGTCACTGCACTATATAAGTCCGGGCGCGACGCTGGGAGCTCATACCGCTCTCACTGTACTGAGTAGGGAAAGTGCTGCCACGGCTGCTTATGATATCTCTTACTAAAGAACTCATTTTTATACAGCGATTTTTGGGGGGTGTCACAGCTTGTCTCGGAGACTGCTTCTCTTAACGTTCTATTTAGGATTTTGTGGGGTATTGGATCTGAAGTCCAGTGTGCATCCACGTTTTTACAAAACAAATACCACTTCATTTTTTGGTTGCTCAATTCTTTTGCGCAATTTAAATCCAGGGGTTAATTAAGCGTTGTTCTGCTGTTGTTGTGACTAAAAGAAACTGTCTTTTTCACCGCCAAAAAAGAAATTTTGCCTGTAGCATAATTCATAACCGAAGGTTAATTACAAGTTTTTCTCTTGCTGTGTACCGCAAAATATACACCATTGTAATACGATACAAAGCTGGTAGTTTTTGGTTGCACAATTCTTTTTTACACAATTTACATCCAGAGGTTAATTAAGCGTTGTTCTGCTGTTGTGGTAACTAAAAGAAAGTGTCTTTTTCATCGCCAAAAAAGACATTTTGCCTGTAGCATAATTCATAACTGAAGGTTAATTACAAGTTTTTCTCTTGCTGTGTACCGTAAAATACACGCTGGTAGTTTTTGGTTGCTCAATTCTTTTGCGCAATTTACATCCAAGGGTTAACAAAGTATTTTTCTGCAGTTGCATTTAGTAAAAGAAACGTTCTTTTTCACCGCCAAAGAAGCAATTTTGCCTGTAGCATAATTCATATCCGAAGGTTAATTAAGTCTGTTTGTGCTTTTACATTCAGTAAAATACACAGTGTTTTTAAACGACACATACAAAGTAAATTTTTCCTGGCCATTTGTGGAGCGCAATTTATATCCAAGGGTTACCAAGCTTGTTACTGGGTTCATTTGGAGTCAAATACAGGGTGTGTATTTATCATATACAGATATCTTCATCAAACAGTGTCTGTACATTTTAGAACAAACAGTATGTCAGACAGAGAGGTGGCAGGCTCTTCACCTGCGAGTGGCAGAGGCACAAACATTCCTGGAGCAGGCCCAGGTCGCAGCACAGAAGTCACTCGGTGGGGCCACAACTGCCGCTGTCATCTAGCGGCCATGTGTTGTTCAGCCACCCAATGGTTCTTGATTGGTTGACTAGATCATCCACTTCCTCCCAGATGACATCTGACAACCCCAGCCAAGAGTCGGTGGGAACGTCAGACACAACCCTTAGTTGGGCATGGCCCAGGAGCGGGTCAGCGGCCCTCACCTGTCCTCAACCGCCTCTGTCCCATCCAGTTCCCTCAGCCAGAGATCTACTATGTGGTCTGGGCTCAGCGCCACTATATAGCGAGGATGAACAATTTGAGGAGGTCAGTCAGCAGCTACTTGGCAGCGAAGAAATGGAGCCAATATCCCCTGCTTCTTCCAGTAGGCGGCAAAGTATAGATGTTGAGCATGGCATGGGAGGTCATGTTGTGAGGGGTCAGCCTCTGCATACCAAGACCGGTGATGAGGACAGCAGTGACGATGAAACACAAATAGATGATGATGTAGCCGACCGCACTTGGGAGCCGGGGGAGGCAAGGGCTTCATCATCGTCAGGAGAAGAGGGCATTAGCTTGCGCGTCAAGCAGTGGCACAGCGAGCAAGTGGGTTGTGTGGCCATGAGTCAGCAGGATAGCAGCAGTGTGAGGTTGGGAGCCAAGCGGCCACAGGGTAGAAAACCCGCTTCGCAGGTCCAAGAAAGTAGCGGCACAGGGGCTCAGCGAGGCAGCGGCGGCAGTAGTCACTCAGTAAAATGAGCTACTCGGCGGTGTGGCAGTTCTTTGCTAAGACATCGGAGGAGCCGAATATGGGTATATGTAGAATCTGTAAGCAGAAAGTGAAGCGTGGCCAGGGAGATAATGTTGGCACCACGGCCCTGCGTCAACACATGCAGCGTCACCATCCGGTGGCCTGGGAGAAATGTGGCTCAGATGTGGGGGTCCATCCTGCCGCCGCAGCAACAGCAGCAGCAGCAGTGCCCAGTGGCACGAATGCCATTGCAGCCAGTCAAGGCTCCACCACCTCTGCAGAAGGGAGCTGTTTCTCTCTGACATCATCTCCCGATCCAGATGCTCCTGCTCCTCGCTACTCATGGCGCCAGCAGTCGTTCAGTGAGGCGATTGCAAAGAGACAACAATATGCGTCCAACCATCCTAAGGTGCAGAAGCTTACCGTGCTCCTGTCCAAGTAGTTGGTACTGCAGTCCCTCCCTTTCCAAATGGTGGACTCTTCACCGATCAGAGAACTAATGGCTTGTGCCGTGCCGAGATGGAGAGTTCCAAGCTGTAATTTATTTTCCAAAAAGGCAGTACCAGCACTTCATAAATATGTAGAACAGAAGGTGGGCCAGTCTTTGAGCTTATCGGTTTGTTCCAAGGTGCACGGCAGCGCGGACGTCTGGAGCTGTAACTACGGTCAGGGCCAGTACATGTCCTTTACAGCCCACTGGGTGAATGTGCTTCCTGCCCAGGCACACCAACAACTTGGACAGGAGACGTCGCTTTCTCCTCCACGTTGTCAAACTGCGGCTCCTGCGCCACTGTCCGCCTCCTCCACCACCACCACCATCTCAGCTTCCACAAGTGCTGCTACATCATACCCCATGTGTAGGGCACAGCGGTGTCACGCAGTTCTACACCTGGCTTGCCTCGGCGAACGAAGTCACACAGGGGAGGAACTGCTCCGCGTCATGCAGCAAGAAATCGATGTGTGACTTTCTCCGCGCCAACTGCAAATCGGAACCATGGTGACGGACAATGGGAGTAACATGGTGTCCGCGCTGCACCGAGGAGGGATGGTCCATGCGCCCTGCATGGCACATGTGTTCAATCTGGTTGTGAAAAGTTTCCTGAAGTCTTCCACCGATCTTCAGAAGATCCTGAAAATGGCTAGGAAACTGTGCATGCACTTCATCCATTCCTACAAAGCCAGGAACACCCTCCTCGAGTTGCAGCGGCAGAACGGCCTCCCCCAACACACTCTGATATGCGATGTTTCCACCCGTTGGAATTCTAGCCTGCACATGTTGGACCGACTGTATGAACAGAGAAAGGCCATTAACGATTTTTTGATGATCCAGGCGGACAGGAGTACTCCCCTGTGTAACTTTGATGTCAGCCAGTGGCAGTTCATGCGTGACACCTGCCGTTTGTTGAGGCCATTCGAGGAGGCCACGTTATTTGTTAGTCGCCAGGACTACGGGATGAATATCGTCATTCCACTGCTTCGTGTCCTGGAACAGATGCTGAAAAATCTGTCTGGGCAGGGGACTGGAGACGTGGCGACTACATCTCGTGGCCACATGAGTCCGGTGGGGACTGAAATGGAGGAGGAGAAGGAGGACATTGGAGCAGAAGCATTGTCTGGTGAAATGAGTGGATTTTCTACCCAGGTGACAAGAGAGGAGGAGCAGGAGAAGCTGGAGGAGGTAGATGGAGATGAGGAAGATGACCCGCAAGCACCGTGGCAGTATACAGTGGAAATGGAGGCAGGGAGCCCCTCAGAGTCACTTGTGAAGATGGCCCGCAGCATGCTGATTTGCCTGGCTAGTGACAGCCGAATAGTCAGCATCCGGCAGAGGGATGACTTCTGGCTCTCCACCCTATTGGACCCTCGCTACCGGTCCAAAATGGGAGCCTTTTTTTAAGAAATTTAAGAAATATTGTTTGTATTTTTTTAAGAAAGGTAACAAAACATAACAAAAACCATACAAATTTGGTGTTGCCGAAATTGTATCAATCTACAGAATACATTTAAGGGTACGTTCATACAGTGTAATCATGGAGCGTATTTTGGCACATAATTCTGTTGCAGTGTTTTGTCACATAATTCTGTTGCAGTATGCCCAAAATTGCACCCGTTTTCCCTAGCGTACAATACTATAATATAATGATACGCCGGGAGAAAGAATTGAAATGTCACCTCTTTAAGGCGTTTATGCACCATGGATAATAGAAATAAATGGGGCCGCTCCCCTGCACTTTATAACACAAAAACACCCCTCCTCCCCAAACATGGGACAAGTACTTTAAATTTCACATTTCACAATATTTTTGGCTTCTCCGTACATTCTATGGTACGGTCAATGACACCATTAAAAAAGTACATCTTGTCCTGCAAAATAAAAGCCCTCAAATGTCTATGTAGATGTAAGAATAAAAAAGGTTATGGCTCTAGGAGGGAGAAGGTGCATATTTGTTTTGTTTCTTATCATTTGTATGTCTACAATATGACAAAAAGGCCTAGGTCGAAACTTACGTTCCTCATTAGGGAAGACACCACATAAAAAAATTATCTTAAATGGAAAATAGGTGGAACATTTGTCTTTATCAATCTGAACTGAATGATCTTATTAGAGATTTGGATCTGCCCAAGAGTAAGGTTGAGCTGTTAAGTTCCAGGCTATACAGTGGAATCTCCTAGCGGGCGATGTTCATATTTCTTTGTTCCACAACCGTGATAAAGACCTTGTCTAATACGTCTTCATGGAGGCCATCTTGTGGCCTGCAATAACATCAACAGTTAAATATAAGCTCTGAAGTCATAATCCAGAGGATTGGAAGCTCCTCATCAATTCATCCAAAACAAACCTAAAAGCAGCCTTGCTGCATAATGGAAATGCACTACCTTCAATTTCAGTTGGCTATGCAGTCCACATGAAAGAAACCTATGACAACATGAAAGAGCTGTTAAGGTACCTGAACTATGATTAACATTAGCAGCCCCTCTGTGGTGACTTACAGGTTGTTCCCTCTTATTTGGTCTCCAGGGTGGATACACAAAGTTCTGCTCCTTTCTGCGTGAGTGGGATAGTTTTGCAAGAGAATATCACTAAAAAATAAAGAGACTGGCCTCTCTGACATTCACTCCATCCAGGAAGTTAAAATGTCATAAATGCAGCACTTGTTGACCCACATAAGATTTTGTTACCACTATTGCATATTAAGTTGCCTCTAATGAAGAACTTTGTAAAGGCAATGAATAAAAATGCAAAAACATTCAAGTATCTCATTGATGCATTTCTAAGGTTCAATGAAGCAAAGATAAAGGAAAGAATCTTTATTGGACTTCAGATTTGTAAGCTTCTTTCAGATGTGGATTTTCTCCGTTTGATACAGGGAAAGGAAAAGGCTGTATGGGAAGCAGTCACATAAGTGGTAACTAATTTTTTGGGAAACTCAAGAGCAGATAAAGATAAGAGTTTATGGAAAATCTCTTCAAAACATATACAGATCTCGGCTGTAACGTCCTTAAAGATTAAAGACAAGCCTGCTATGAGATTTCACCAAGACATTGCGGCTATGTTTTGCTAAGTTTTCTCTAAATACATATCAGACAATTGGCATAACAAAATGTTCTGCATCTTTATATTTGCAACAATAATAATGTTTTAAAGTACTGACATTTTTAAGCATTAATTATATATAGAAAATAAAATGAAAAATCTATGATTTTATAGAAACAAGAGTCAACTAAGAATTTTCATTGTCAGATTTGAATTTAGAAGGTCAAAACTACTAAGAAATGGCTAATTTTATAACTGAACCTGAAACTTTTGAAAATTTGTAGAACAGTCTAAACCCATTTTATGTTTTATATATCAGGGGCCACAGATATGAAAACTTGGTCTAAAACTCCCTGTGTTGACCATAACAACCAATCAAAGTGCCCCTTTCAAT
Organism: Phyllomedusa bahiana; assembly: GCA_025379985.1. Taxonomy (NCBI): domain Eukaryota; kingdom Metazoa; phylum Chordata; class Amphibia; order Anura; family Hylidae; genus Phyllomedusa; species Phyllomedusa bahiana. Next base: position 8,888 of record JAODAL010045374.1, read on the forward strand.
TCATAAAGTGCTCTGGAAAAATGAGAGGGGGGGTGTGATTGGTTGGTATGGGCATCAAAGAGAGTTTTAAACCTAGACAGTTTTCATAATGTGGCCCCAGGACTTCACTATAAGTCGCCTGAAGAGACAGTGTCTGGAGGCTTGATAAATTTTGATGTAGCATAATAGTAGGAAAGCATTTGTAGGTTTCTTCCAGTGTTTTTAGAAAACTGAGATGATCCATATTATAATGCAATTATATAACAGGTGGAAAAACAAATATTTTCTAAATAATCTGTCTCCAAAAGTGAGACACTTTTGTAATTTATTTTCATTAAACATTTTGTTGTATCGCTGCATTTCTATATGACCTTTTTAATGACTGGAAGCTCAGTAGTTCTTCTTGACAAGAAATATTTCTCATGCCATCTCCTCAGAACGGTTGACCAAAGGAGTTTGGGTTTCTTCAAGGCATCATTTGAAGCCAGACACTTTGGTGCTGTCTCACAAGGCCCTTTGTCTTCTTTGCTTCACTCAAAAATGGAATGGGCCTTCTCAGCATTCTGGTTTCTGCCAGTGTTTATTAGTAACTTTAGAAGAAAAACTGACTTTTACTTATAACTTACTAATAAGCACAGTCTGACAAATACTATAAATGAATTTCTTTAATACACTGCTAAAATAAATGTCACAAAATATTGAATATCATAGACATTTTTGGTATTTCTAGAATTGTAAAAACCCATACAGAACAGTGAACACATTGTGGTGATCAGTAAAGGCATAAATACATATCGGAGAGTAATAACCGGCTAATATCAGAGATAACTCCAAAACTGGCCATTTAGATGGTACAAACAACACAACTGCACCATCTATGAGGTGTTGTTTGCTCCAGTCTCAAAATCTATAAAAAAAAATAAAAAACTTCAAAACACCCATTTTACAAAGCCAAACAACAAAGACATAAAACCTTCCATTGAAGTTCAACATATAAAAATATACCATTATTTACCCCACATGGTGAACGATACATAAAAAAAAGCAGTGCAAAAAACCTCACCCACACAAAAATTGGAAAAAAGTGATCAAGAAGGCAAATATGTCCCAAAATGGTACCAACTAAAACTATACTTCAGTCCTCAAAAAAGAAAAAGTCACATATCTCCGTAGTTACTGGACTCAAAAATGGTAATGCAAAGCAAATTTAAAACATTAAGGGAGACATGTATGAAGGAAGGCACTTTTGAAGTGAATTGTCTCGTTTTCAGTGTATAATACGCCTGAATGTATGAAAGTGGTTTTTGTGTGTTCATAAATGGTGGATAAAGTTCGACACCCCTCACCTGTGTGTTAGGCACATTATGAAACTTAGGTGCATTAGTAATGCGCATAGTATGTATAAGTGCTATAGATAGGCTAGAAATAAAAGAAAAGTCATTAGAATAGCATGCCAGTGAATAGAAACTATGGTACTGATCTTTCTTGGTGGACCACAGGTCCCAGCTAGACCTGTGGTGTGCTGGCTCTTGCTGTATGTAGAATAAAGGGTGAGAGCAGCAGAAATAAATTTCAAATTTAATGCAGTAAAAACTAAAAATTGTAAAATCTGAACAACATCAGTTTGTTATTTAATGTAAAACTAGTTTTAGATTCTGTTAAATTTAAATGCATTTTATAGGAGATATTTTTATATTCTTTGGATATTATATATTTTTAGATTAATTTTATATGATCACTTTTTTATTAAATTTAAATTATTTAATTTTATACAATTTTATATAGTTTGATAATTTTCAGAAATTACATTTTATTATTGTACTGGTGTAAGCTGAGAAATAAGGGACATTTTTTCCCTAACAGCAAATTTAGCTCCACTTTGACTCCTCAGGCTCAGGCAGACTACATTGAAGTAGGTCTGCCTGTCGACAGGGCCGTCTCTTCCATTGGGCAAGGTAGGCGGTTGCCCGGGGGCGACACGAGCTCAGGGGGCCCGCCCGGGCAGCTGCCTACCATGCACAATTGAAGAGATGGCAGTGAATACACGCAGGGACATTAATGTTAGGTCAGATGCCGGCAGGTTGGAGTACGGCATTTCTAAGCCGACCCACTGTTTCTGAGACAGCAGGAAGCAAGTCTGCTGCCCAGCGCTGTCCCGATCTCTCTGCACACAGTGTACTAAGAACTAAGGGAGGTCACATATGCCGCACTGCTGACTGCTCTTGGGGTGCAGAGCAGTGGGGACAACTGGTTGTGCTGGCCATACTCACTGGTAAACCATAGAGCAAAGGGAAAAAGTGGTCTTTAAAACATAACTTGTAATGTACGCAAGTATTTAAAAGGACACGAGCACCGTCCGAACGTTCGTAATATACGCCACCAATATTAAATAGAACAAATAGATAAGAGGAGGGACTAAACAGAAATATCTCTGCATACCAGCCGACACTAGTGCGCTCACACAGGTCGAGGGACACTCCCATCTCAATTTAACCATTTGACATTAATTCCCAGGTATACTGCCTAGGGCATGATACACTTGGGTTAGGCTCCTGTCAGGACCGCCCTCATCAGGGCCACAATCCTGTATTCTGTTAGGTTAGGGCTTAATAGTCCTTTCTTTTTAGGGTTATGTAAGGATATTTCTGTTTGGTCCCTCCCCTTATCTATTTGTTCTATTTAATATTGGTGGCGTATATTACGAACGTTCTGACGGTGCTCGTGTCCTTTTAAATATTTGCGTACATTAAAAGTTATGTTTTAATGATCACTTTTTCCCTTTGCTCTATGGTTTTTCGGTTGAATTTGGTCTAGGGACTTTATACTTTGTACTCAGTGACCTTGAGACGTATTTGGATTTACCATACTCACTGGTACATGCACACTGACAGCAGTTGTGCTGTTATACAGTGTGTAGGAGCCGTGCAGGACATCATTGGCTGCTAAAGGAATGCTGCATTCAGCCCCTCCCGAGCTCCGTCAGGTCAGAGAGGAGGGAGAGGGGAAGCATGAGTCTGCACAGCAGGTCAGGGAGCCAGCTACTGCCCTGTCCTTGCTGCCTATGGCCCCTTCTGCCTGAGCTCCACATCCAGCTGGCTATCAGCAACATGTCAGCATGGTGCCATGAGGTCATCTGCCCCTGACCCTCAGAAGCCATGGCCTGAGAAGAAGACTGCAAGACAGTAATAACAGGTTCAGCGCCTTCACTTTCACTTCTCATGTCACATGTCAATTCTCTATTGTATTGTACGCCATAGGAGACAAGACGTAATTCATAGTTCTCTATGAGAGCTATGAATTACTGTAATTTCAGCACGCATTTTGCGTATTAAAGTGAAATACGCAGCGAAATGCTCACCACAACTACGCCATGTGAACATACCTTAAGTGTGTGTATGCCTGTGTAAAATTGTATTTGTAAATATGTGAGTCTATGGGTATGGTTCACACAGCATTTCCCTAACGTATAGGGATGTGTACTGTGCACGCTGCTAAACGCCTAGTGTTTAGAAGTATGTGCTGGCCAGCACATACTTCTAAAGCACCCTGGCCCAGCCCCCACCCAGCCACCTTTTTCCTGGCACGTAAGCACCGGAAAAGAAATGACATGCCGTTTCTTTCTCCGGGCACTCCGTACATGCTGGGGAATATGCTGCAAAATCATAGCACTCAATGAGTGCTATGATTTTACCGTATTTGTGGGCCTTACTTCGAGTGTATTGCAGTGCAATTGCAAACGTTAGTATGCCCCGCAATTATACTGTGTGAACATACCATATGAAAGGGTTCATGTGGCATATTTTTAATATGCGTTTTGGTGTTTAGAATGTGCATTTTATGCACCAAAATACGCATCAAAAACAAATCTATATTGTGCCATTGTTTTCCACTGTGATATGCACTACATGAACTGAGATGCATATATTTACAGAAACCGATTCAGAAAAAATATATCCTTCTGTCAATAATGTGTGCATGGAAAACGCAATGGGAGCAAGGATTCTATAGCGCTAATCTGTATCCTAAAACATGATGAAATCAAGGTAATGGTATGTTCACACAGCATGTTGCAGCACATACCTGTGCATGACACAAGATGCTGGGGGTTTAGAAGTACACGCAAGCTAGCACATACTTCTGAAGCACGGTGGGAGGAGGCGTCCCATTTACTTGCAATACGTGTCGGGGAAGATGGAGGGCAATCATAGCTCTCTATGTGAGCTATGATTACCGTAGTTACAGGACATATTTTGGGACGCATTGAAGCACAATTATGCCCCATAGTATGGAATAAAAAGATGGTGTGTGAACATACCCTAAAGAAAAAAGGGGTATATGCCGCAGAAATCCAGGTGTCTCTCTGGTTTATGCTTCATATCATACATACATACATGTTTGAGGGAGTTTTTATGTTGTTCACTCTTCGGTATAACTGATGTGTTATCTGCATTCTGCAGGTTGTACCAAATATGTTGTGTTTCATTTAAGTACTTCAAAATACAAAAATTTTCTATTTCTTAAATTTCTTCCACAGCACCATTTTCTGTGACAAATAACTTTTTGGTTCTTCCACCTATGGACCTGAGGGAGGGGCATTTTTTGCAGTATGAAGTACAGTTCTTTTTGGTACCATTTTGTGATACATACAACTTTTTCTTCCAATTTTTAGAGGATGTGAAATAGCCCAAAAAAACCCTGTAATTTTGGCATTTGGAATTTTTTCTTCTATGTTGTGATGTTATATTTTAATAGATCAGACTTGTACATTCAGTTCCCCTAGGATACTTGACCACAAGGTGGCACAATTACTTTTACATCCTTCTGAATCATAAAAATTGTTCAGAAGGGTGTACCAAGATGGCGGCTATGGAAGCCTTCATTAGGCTTACAGCTGCCATGGCAACTGAACCGCATTCTGCGATTCTTGGGGGAGGGAGGGCTATCGGGGTGATCACCGCGTTTGTCATTAAAGGTTTAATCAGCAGGAATCGGGGCTGGCTCTGCTCCCTGCTGTTAGTGGTGGGTGCCAGCTATAATAATCAGCCAGCTGCATATGGTTGAGGGGCGTTTTCAAGCTCAGAGCCTAGAGCAGCCTGAGCTGTAAACACGGCCCTGGTTGTGGTATGTCAATTCTGCATAAAAAGAGTGGTTTTAATTTTTATCCACATAGACATATGATGGCTTGTTTTTTGTGGGCCAAGATGTTCGGTTTCATGGTGCCATGAACGGACCATGTAATGTACTGGGAATCCTGAAAAAAAATTGTATTTGTAAGTGGGATGAAATGTGAAAAAATAAATATATACTTGCGCCATGTTTATGGTGATTTTGTTTTTATGGTGTTTACTTTTTGGTGATGTGTTATCTGTATCCTGCGTTGGTTCACAGCTCTGCCTAGGGGCCCATAATGCTGTTAATACGGCTCTGCCTGTCAGAGCAGTAATGCGCCTAGTTTTGCCGAACCACATTCTTACATGTGTTTAATCTTACGAATGTGGCACGACACACCTCCATAACGCCCCCAGAACGCCCCCAAAATGCCCCTTCATGTTAGGTGCATTAGAAAGTGTCGTGTCTTGCGAACAATGCACCTAAAACAATCATTAGGCGTATTAGGCATCGTAGACTGCTCACTTTACGCCAGAAAAGGAGGAAAAATTTGATCAAACATTTCTTCCTAAGTTTTGATTTTTTAAAAGTACTTTAACGTAATGTAAAACTAACTGGAGAATAAAGATAACGTTTTTCTTAAACCGCACATGGAATTCCATAAAACAACCCACCTGCAAAAAATAATGCAATTATGTATTTTTCCAATTCTACCCGCACACCTTATTTTCTGTTTCCCAATACATTATGTAGTATGGTGCTATTAAAAACTTGTCTCACAATGAAGGGTTTTGGTGGGGTGGAAAACATGAATGCAATGTAAACAAAAATTGCAGTGGTGGGAAGGACTTACATTAGTAAGCTAATACAGGTGTTTAAGCTTGTTTTCAGTTCTGTCTTGATGCTGAGAAAACATTAGACATGCATGAAACTACTTGACTGCTCATAGATTGTGTTTTTCAATTACTGTATTTGTAATAAAATATTTTTATATGTTTCATATATGAACAATTACATTTTCAATCCTTGATAACAGATTAGGAACGGTTACCGAAATGGCTTCAACAGAAATACTGTAACACACTGTACAAAACCGGATAACTAAACAGCCGCCTGCAAAGCAGAAATGTATATTCAGGCAGTGATTTATCACTTAGCTGGAAACTGATTTGATTGCAATTTCCTTGTTATGACTTTCTCAGTCTGTAGTCTTGATTCTAAACCCATTTGGGCTTGTCTACAGGTACTGTAAGTGCAGTGAATGCTACCTAAAAGCATTCAATTAGATAAAAAAAAGAAACCTTGAGGGCAAAAGTATCCTCTGCAAACCAATGACTTTTTCAGAACACATACACATGGAAAATTGCCATTATAAAAATAAAAATATCCATCTAGCATGTGAAACTGCTGCCTCTAAATTGGATTTTCCCCACTCACTTCTAACTAGATGGATATGATACCTGAGGGAAATATTGATATTGAGTATGTATTTGGCACACAGAGCTTTCTAACATTCATTAGCTAAACCAAAAGGAAGCTTGCAAAGATATACTATAGTTTTGTGCTTTATTATCACAGTCTGACTCTAATTGAAAGATTTAAAGTTTCTTCTTTGCTACTCAAGTCGGAACAATGGCTGCAATTCAGTCAATTTTATAGTCCACCAATGATTGTATTTTTGGTATTTATTTATCTTTATGTGTCACAGATTTAGAAACTGGTCTAGAAAAACGAGAGTTACTCGTATTAGATTGAGCTTTTAGCTTTGGTCTTTCTATAATACTTGACATTTCATTATTTTGTAAGCAAATAATGATAGCTTATTGCACAATAAGACTATAACAATACAATGATATATTTTTTGGTATTGCTATTGATCTTGAAGAAGGTGATAGAACCCACAAAAACACATCAATATAAACTAAGAAAAGAAATATTCCACAGTGTATAAAAAAAGGATTTGTTCATATGTTAATTTAATAGAAAATGTTTCCTTTATTGTAGTAACTTAGGTGTAGGAAAAAAATTTGTATAACTTTTTGAACTATTTTGAACAAAACTTTAGCAAGGAAGAACTGACTTGTGTTTTCATTACCCATTTATCCCCAAGTAGATACAGTGTATTAAAATATAGCTTTTAATTATATTCTGATAAGAAATAACAAACAACGATACTAAACAAATTACATTAGGCTGAATACAGACTGTACATGAAAAAAATCACCATAATCATGCAGTCAGGAAAACATTGCTCCCAGGTATAGTCTGAGGCAGGGTAATCATGAACTGAAGACAGGGAAAAGGAACAGAACTGAACTTTTGACTGTCCGTTCTATTAAAAGTTTGTCTCTAAATCGCGTTCGCACCATTTTAATGCATTTTAGCGCCCTTATGCACTTTTGACGGCCGTTCAATCCGTGAGAGTAAATAAAAGTGTCAAAAACGTGGTCCCTGTGTTGTAGAGCTCTCATTGGCTGCTAAAATCACATGACCGTGTTGTATATATTTCACTGTATTGCATTTAGATCGCCATTTCCAGCTCACTCTCTGTACTGTACATACTGCTCTCTGTCTGCTTGCTTGCTAACATGCAGGCACAAGATTTGTTTATTAGCAATTTTAGACAGGAAAATATGCTATTTAGAATAGTTAGGGGGGAGTACAGCAAGCTTAGGGAATAAAGACATAGTTAGATAGCATTTTCCGCTAGGGAGTTTAGTATTGCTGGCTGCATCTTTCCCACACCCAGAAGCTGTTATTTAGCGACATTTGCAGGCTCACATTATGCCTAACTCTCATATACATCATACTCATATAATCATGCCCAAAAGTTCAGTTTTTGCAGTATTGGGGTTGAAATCATTTTATAACACACCATCTCCAATTCTCCTATACAAAGAAATATATTCTAAATAGTGGTTGGTTGGTGAAAATTATTCTGAGTGGAGAAAAGTTCATTTTGGCAGTTTTGGGGGTCCAGTAATTGTATAACACACCATTACTAAATCTCCTATACAATGAAATATATTTTAAATAGTGGTTGGTTGGAGCAAAGTTCATTTTGGCAGTTTTAGGGGTGAAATATCTTTCAAATATACCATGTGTTATTGTCATACAGATATATATCCAGGAAATAGAGTTCTCTCTTTTGTTAAATCTTACTCAACGCCAAAAAGTGTAATTTTGCCAGATTTTAAGTCCACATAACGCTGAAATATACCAGTGAGTTATTGTGATCCACATACATATATACAGTTCTCTCTTTTTTTATTACATATATCTTTTGTGTTAAGGCACTCCTTCCAGTGCTCCAGACAACACATAAGTGAGCACATTATCAGTCGCAGGACCGTCAGGCCTGTCATTGCTTGCTCAGTTCCCTGTGCGTTTCATTACTGAACAGTGTCGCCAATCTGTTCTTCAGTGGTTATCTAATATAGTCGAACCGGGACCTCCGTATTCCCCATTGCAATGCTCTCGCTGCCACCAATGGTACTGCCGTGTAATCTAGTCCATTCTGCAGAGGTGTTAGTTCAAGTTTCTAGGCCCTGGTGCAAAAAGTGAAATGGGGCTCCTGCCAGTTACCATGTGCCATTTCCAATACTGGTGTCTTGTTATGAAGGGCCCCATAGCAGCTGCTATCGCTGCACCTCCTATAGCTATGCTTCTGCTTGCAAGCTGTCCTCACCTTCTCAGTTAGCCATTGAAAGGAATTAATTATTTTAGCCTCTCAATTTTTTTTGTCACTCTTAGGCCATGTTCACACGGCTTAAAATGGGCCATATTTCGGTCCGTAATTACGCGCCGGAGTGCGCCAATTACGGGCCGAAAACGGCCCATTCATTACGGTAATTCACAGTTCTCATAGAGAACTATGGATTACGTCTCCTCTCCCCCGCCCGGCGAATCCGCCGGGCGGGGAGATAATTCACCTGTCACTTTCTAGCGGCGTATACGCGCCGCTAGCAGTGATAGTCAATGGGCCGGCGAAGTGCCGCCCCCTGCTTACTCCCCCGCTCCCGCCCCGTCCCCGTCCACACGGCGTAATTGCGGGCGAAATTACGTCCCGCAGTTAAGCCGTGTGAACATAGCCTTAGAGCCAAATTTTCACCTGCACTGATGCTTAGGGGGCTTTTCTGAAGCTAAATAGCGCTCCCTTCCTGTTGCATACTGCCATGCACCCAAACATAAGTTTACACCCAGATGTAGAGTATTGGCGTAATTTAAAGAAATTAATAAACAAATTTTGGGGTGCTTTTTCACCAGGATTCCTTTTGAATTTGTTATCTTCACAGAACGACACCAAAGAAATCTGTGAAACACCTGTTAAGTCAATATGTGTGTGTGTGTGTATATATATATATATATATATATATATATATATATATATATATATATATATATATATATATTCGTGTGTGTGTGTACAGCTCTCAGTCTCCTTTCTACACTGCAGAGCTGTCCCTCATACCACAAGTCTCAGGCAGACTGAGCACAGCAAACATGCTCTGTTAGGTCAGTCAGTCTAACTCGGAAGTAATTCATAGAACCTATCCTACACTTATTCTGAATTCTAGAACAGTTTTTTCTGAGGAATGTGCCAGGTGCCAATTTTCTTCTAATATAGTGATTAGCTCCTAGACAAAGTTAGCAGACTTTTCTAATTAAAAGATATTTAGGCATTTTTAATTATGACATATAGTTTATTTATTTAGTTTTCTTCTTTTCCCAGAGAACCCCTTTAAGCTCTTCCTGCTAGGGCAAGTTTAAGTATTTATTGTCATAGCCCCATTTTTTTCAAATCAGACCTACTGTATATTACTTGTGTAAATAGCTATTTACTACTTTTTCCAACTAGTTACTTTCTTATTCTAAAATAGTTTTTCGACATATTGGAGCAGATGAATCAATACTGTCTAACTCTTAGACAGTGTCAAGTTAGACTAACTAGTTTTACAATGTGCTACTTTTATCATAGTGTTGAATGTAATAAAGCCCCATAAATCACACAAAGTATTCAAAATGAAAATTAGGAAGTTTGGTAACTCTTTATCTTTTTCACAGCAAGTCCATTTTTCCACATATATATTTTAGCGGTCTTAATATTGTGCCACTTAAGACACATGCCCCTTACTTTATTGATCAGGTTTTTCTAGGTACAGCAATGGCAGTAGTAGAAGTTTTGCTTGGGTTTTCACAGATATTTTAGTCTATAATGTGTGTGTAGGTGGTGGTTATATGTAAGCTGTGCGGATCATAACTATAAGTGGGTCCTTTCCTATCCTCTTTTTGAAATACACTGTACCTTTTTTAGGACCTGTCCTGTTTTATAGTTTGTAAAATGGATTACTGTTTGGTGGACAAGAATTAAAAAATATAAAACAATGGCAATTACTTTTTTATAATTTATCATTTTCAAAAATGTAAATAAACAAAAGTAAAATTAATTAGTAAAAAGTATAAAGCACAAGCGCCAATATAAGAGAGAGCTGCTGAAAAAAATGTCAAGGGATTACTATGCCTATTTCCCAAACTTAAATAACCAATTATATATAGAAACAAATGACACCAGCGCTAACTCTTCTATATGTCTCCCAACTAAATGTAGCAACTTTCCAGAAAATAAACTAGCTCAACAATCACTGTTGATTGAAGCAATGGTGAACACCTGATCCAGTGGTTAGTCCACAATCAGCTCTTCTACCCTAATCAACTCCGTATCTCACAACTAAAGGTCATTATAAAATACACATAAAAGCACCAAAAATTACAAGAACTCTTGCAACGTACCTAAAAGCTCTTTCCATAAAATGCATCCAATCGTATTATATCCACAGCGATCCACTTTACTGACAAAGTAAGGAATGGAACGTTTGTGTTCAAATTAACCAAGCGCTCCGGTCGGCAGCGCTCAGATATCCAACACTTAAAAACTAACTGGCAGACTAAGGTGACGTCACCTAGACTACAGAGGCTTGTCCAATATAAAAGTACCAACGCGTTTCGGAAGAAATCACAGCTTCCTTCATCAGGGCTGCATTGGAATTGCCAAGCTAGCATTAACTCCCATCCCTTTCTTTCTGTCAGTTTAGATGAAAGCGATTAGATGTAAATATAAAAACTTTTAATCTTTATTATCAAAATATAAAAAAAAAATTACTAAATTCTCACTAGCATTATATAATCCTTAAAAGTAATAAATCCCAAAAGATACAATAATAATAATAGTGATAGATCAGCCATCATATGATAAAGAAGCAATGCGGATTTTTATCTGATACACAAATCTACAAAATATTATCAATTGATCCAACACAACAGTATCTTCAGGATTTAAAAAAATTGAGTCTTTATGGTTTTGAAAAAGGAATATTAACAAAAAAGGAATTTGAATTTATATATAATAAAACACCTAGAATCTCGGCATTTTACTATCTGCCTAAGATCCATAAAGATCAATTAAACCCCCCAGGAAGACCCATAATATCGGGTATAGGATGTTTATCTACTAATCTATCAGAATATGTAGATGTCCAACTACAGTCTACAGTTAAGAAATTACCTGCATATTTAAAGGACACAACTCACATTCTTAATGAACTCAATAAAATCAAATGGAAGGATGACTACTTTCTTGTTACTTTAGACATAACCTCACTATATACTGTTATACAACATGAAAAAGGTTGTCAAATGATTAAACATTTTTTGAAAAAGGAAGATAATTATAAATTGCAACAAATAGATTATATTGTGGACTGTGCAGCATTTATTTTAGAACATAATTACTTTATATATAATGGTAAATTTTATTTACAAACATGGGGTACCGCCATGGGGACCAAATTCGCTCCGAGTTATGCCAATCTCTATGTGGGCGGTTGGGAGGAGTCTATGATCTATCCAGAAGGTAAGTTAAGAGAACAAATAATACTCTGGAAAAGATTCATAGACGATGTGCTATTGATATGGCAAGGATCATTAGATTCATTAAATATGTTCTTAAATGAAATTAACAAAAATAACTTTTTCCTTACATTTAACTATGAATTTAGTAAAAAGGCAGTACATTTTCTGGATATTACAATTTTTATTGACCAAAATTCTATACAAACTAAGAGCTATCGGAAAAAGACGGATACTAATAGTTTTATACCATACAATAGCTGCCATTTATCTAGATGGCTCTCAAACATACCAAAGGGCCAATTTTTGAGAATTAAACGGAACTGTACAAGAACGAGAGACTATGAGGAAGAAGCAGATAAATTATGCTCCCAATTTTTAAGTAGAGGATACAATAAAGAGGGTTTAGAAGCAACTAAGGAAGAAATAAAGAAGATCCCGCAAGAAGTACTTTTAAATAAACAAAAAAATAATGAGGAATATAAAACTACTATAGAGGAGGAGAATATAATAGAACAACAAATAGCCAAACTCCCTATTATAACTCAGTATCATGATCATACAAAATTTTTTAAAAACATAATTTATAAACATTGGTCTTTTTTAAAACAGGATAAAATTATTGGAGAATTTTTGTCAAAGAATCCTAGATTTATTTTTAAGAAAGCAAGGAATTTAGGTAATTTTATAGCACCTACGGTTAAAAATATGGTCAAACCTTCAGTTAAAAACACTGGCAGTAATGGTATTGACACAGGAACTACCTGGTTGGAAAATAACCATATAAAACGGTCCGGTTTTTACTCATGTGGACATTGTTATGCATGCCGACGTTGCCATGCTAATAAAAGTAAAACTTTAAATTTTAGTAATGGAACTACTTCTGAACGTTTTGAAATTAAAGATCATACTACATGTCAAACCAAATACGTAAATATATGCGATAATATGCCCATGTGACAAAATGTATTATAGGTAGGACAAAACGTCCATTATATGTTCGTTGAGAGAACATTTTTATAACATTCAGAGAGGGTATTTAGGACATCCACTATCCAGACACTTTTGTCACCTGCATGAGAAATCCCTAAAAAATGTAAAATTTTTGGAATTGAACAAGTTAAATTAGGATGGAGGAAAGGGGATCTTATTGGCAAGATGTATAGGATAGAAACAAAATGGATTTTTAATTTAAATACTCAGGTACCAAATGGCCTTAATGTTGACATTGAAATATTTGCATTTTAAATAAGGAACACAATGCATGATGGTACTTGCATATATGTAATATTTTAAGGATTTATTTAGGGATTATCACTATTATTATTATTGTATCTTTTGGGATTTATTACTTTTAAGGATTATATAATGCTAGTGAGAATTTAGTAAAAAATTTTTTAATATTTTGATAATAAAGATTAAAAGTTTTTATATTTACATCTAGTCGCTTTCATCTAAACTGACAGAAAGAAAGGGATGGTAGTAAATGCTAGCTTGGCAATTCCAATGCAGCCCTGATGAAGGAAGCCGTGATTTCTTCTGAAACGCGTTGGTACTTTTATATTGGACAAGCCTCTATAGTCTAGGTGATGTCACCTTAGTCTGCCAGTTAGTTTTTACGTGTTGGATATCTGAGCGCTGCCGGCCGGAGCGCTTGGTTAATTTGAACACGAACGTTCCATTCCTTACTTTGTCAGTAAAGTGGATCGCTGTGGATATAATACAATCGGATGCATTTTATGGAAAGAGCTTTTAGGTACGTTGCAAGAGTTCTTGTAATTTTTGGTGCTTTTATGTGTATTTTATAATGACCTTTAGTTGTGAGTTACGGAGTTGATTAGGGTAGAAGAGCTGATTGTGGACTAACCACTGGATCAGGTGTTCACCATTGCTTCAATCAACAGTGATTGTTGAGCTATTTTATTTTCTGGAAAGTTGCTACATTTAGTTGGGAGACATATAGAAGAGTTAGCGCTGGTGTCATTTGTTTCTATATATAAAAAGTAAAATTAAGAATATGTAAATCTATGAACTAATAAAATATCCTATTATTTATCCAGCATGGTAACACCATCAAACATAAAATTACCTGTCAAAATGGTAATTTAAAGGAAAAAACATCAAAAGTCTGTTTCATCATATTTAGAGATGGGCGAATTTCTCAAAAATTCGATTCGGTCACTTCGCCGAATTTTCCGACAAAATTTGTTTCGTTCCGAATTACTTCGGCACGAATCGCGTTAAAAAGCAGCTATTTCCAGGCTGCACAGAGCCTGCAAGGTGCTGTAGAACGTTGTGCCATGCTTAAATATGCAGAGGGAGCTTGGTTTGGTCTTCATACAATGTTGTGTTTTAGTATGACACGCAGATGACTGCCGCCGCTCTTAGAATCGCTTCACTATAAAATTCCCTGGGCACTTAAGAGGGCAAAACTGACCAAAAAACTCAAGCGGGATGTAGCCTGATAAAGTCATGCCAGCGAAAGCTGGAAAAAAACAAGCTGAGAGCTCAGGTGGCAACATTAGTGACAGAGTGTTGAGGTGACGGCGGCAGCCACAGCAGCATGAGGTCAGGCAGTGGCACAATGACATTCTGGAGGTGGCAAAACACGAGGAAGCCACAGAGTGGCACAATGACTGAGAGCGGAGGTCACGGCGGCAGCAGTATGAGGTCAGGCAGTGGCACAATGACATTCTGGAGGTGGCAAAACAGGAGGAAGCCACAGAATGGCACAATCACACAGTGTGGAGGTCACGACAGCAGCAGCATGAGATCAGGCAGTAGCACAATGACATTCTGGAGGTGGCAAAACAGTATTAGGCCACAGAGTGGCACAATGATACAGTGTGGAGGTCACGACAGCAGCAGCATGAGATCAGGCAGTGGCACAATGACATTCTGGAGGCGGCAAAACAGTATTAGGCCATAGAGTGGCACAATCACACAGTGTGGAGGTCACGGCGGCAGCAGTATGAGGTCAGGCAGTGGCACAATGACATTCTGGAGGCGGCAAAACAGTATTAGGCCACAGAGTGGCACAATGATACAGTGTGGGGTCACGACAGCAGCAGCATGAGATCAGGCAGTGGCACAATGACATTCTGGAGGCGGCAAAACAGTATTAGGCCACAGAGTGCACAATGATACAGTGTGGAGGTCACGACAGCAGCAGCATGAGACGCTTAATTAACGCTTAATTAACCCCTGGATGTAAATTGCGCCAAAGAATTGAGCCGCACAAACTAGTAGCTGTGTAGCGTGTTACAATTGCGTGTTTTCTATGCCACACAACAAGAGATACAGTTGTAATTAACCTTTGCTTGTGAATTAGGCTACAGGAAAATTTATATATTTGGCATTGAAAAAGACGGTTTATTTTTGTCAGCACACCAGCAAAACAACGCTTAATTAACCCCTGGATGTAAATTGCGCCAAAGAATTGAGCCGCACAAACTAGTAGCTTTGTAGCGTGTTGCAATTGCGTGTTTTCTACGCCACACAACAAGAGATACAGTTGTAATTAACCTTTGCTTGTGAATTAGGCTACAGGAAAAATTTATATATTTTGGCGTTGAAAAAGACGGTTTCTTGGGGTCAGCACACCAGCAAAACAACGCTTAATTAACCCCTGGATGTAAATTGCGCCAAAGAATTGAGCCGCACAAACTAGTAGCTTTGTAGCGTGTTACAATTGCGTGTTTTTCTACGCCACACAACAAGAGATACAGTTGTAATTAACCTTTGCTTGTGAATTAGGCTACAGGAAAAATGTATATATTTTGGCGTTGAAAAAGACGGTTTCTTGGGTCAGCACAACAGCAAAACAACGCTTAATTAACCCCTGGATGTAAATTGCGCCAAAGAATTGAGCCGCACAAACTAGTAGCTTTGTAGCGTGTTACAATTGCGTGTTTTCTATGCCACACAACAAGAGATACAGTTGTAATTAACCTTTGCTTGTGAATTAGGCTACAGGAAAAATTTATATATTTTGGCGTTGAAAAAGACGGTTTCTTGGGGTCAGCTCACCAGCAAACACGCTTAATTAACCCCTGGATGTAAATTGCGCCAAAGAATTGAGCCGCACAAACTAGTAGCTTTGTAGCGTGTTACAATTGCGTGTTTTCTACGCCACACAACAAGAGATACAGTTGTAATTAACCTTTGCTTGTGAATTAGGCTACAGGAAAAATTTATATATTTTGGCGTTGAAAAAAGACGGTTTCTTGGGGTCAGCACACCAGCAAAACAACGCTTAATTAACCCCTGGATGTAAATTGCGCCAAAGAATTGAGCCGCACAAACTAGTAGCTTTGTAGCGTGTTACAATTGCGTGTTTTCTACGCCACACAACAAGAGATACAGTTGTAATTAACCTTTGCTTGTGAATTAGGCTACAGGAAAAATTATATATTTATCGTTGAAAAAGACGGTTTCTTGGGGTCAGCACACCAGCAAAACAACGCTTAATTAACCCCTGGATGTAAATTGTGCAATAGAATTGAGCAGCCAAAAATGAAGTGGTATTTGTATTGTAAAAACGCTGTTTCTTTAAATGAATACAACAGGAACTGGCTTAGATCCCACTTGGATATTGAATGTATATGCAGCTGCAGTGGACGCACACTGGATTTCAGATCCAATACCCAAAAAAATTAGAAATAGAACATTAAGAGAACAGTCTCTGAGACAAGCTGAGACACCCCACAGAAATCGCTATATAAAAATCAATTCCTCTGCAAGAGCTATCAGCCGCGGCAGCACCTTCCCTGATGAGCACAGTGAGAGGAGTGTGAGCTCCCGGCGTCACGCCCGGACTTATATAGTGCGGTGACGTCACAGAATCCCGCTGGTCTCTGATTGGCTTCATCTCTGCACATGTCATGCAGGCTATGCCCTTCTTCCTCCCAGAGTGCTTTGCCCCATGTAGCGCCATGTGCTCGCAGCCATTTTATCAATCAAAAGCACACTTCATTCATCCGAAGTACCCCAGAGTTCGACTTCGTTCCGAACCGAAGTTTTCCTGAAATTCTAAACGAATTCCACTTCCTTAGAATCGATTCGCCCATCTCTAATCATATTATATTCTTATTAAGCTCATCAGATAGTTTGTTAAACTGCTTTTACTGCTATACATCCTTATCGAACTATCAGATATCTCTCACACAGCTTTCCTTGAGACAGATGCATTGCCTGTTAGAAGCAAGAAAGTCAAGGCCTTCCTCCTTCCCCCAGATAATACAGAGCGCTTCGGAATGTATCATATCAGCTAATGCTTCATACGTACATGCAAATTATAACTTGTCTCTTAGCGACCACCAATTAACCAATCATGTAGTTATAAAATAGTTATGTGATTAAAAAGTTCTATTGGAATGTAATTTACTGTGATTAAACTTCAGATTCCATGTCCGAAACGGAAGGTGTCGGTCATATTTCTCGAGCTCTGGCTGCCGGCAGCAATAATAATAATAATAATATAATTCGGAGGCGGCATTTAATTGGAGAGGGAGTGGATAAAAGATAGATTCCACACCTGATTTAATCATCTTGACAGTAACACCATCAAACATAAAATTACCCAATGCTTAAATTGCTGCAGTTTAGTTATTTCACCTCCATAAAAACTAATGGCAAACACTGTTGGTAACTGATAGTTTCATAGAAGAAAAGGGTGGAACTGCCTAATAACACGAAACAAATTTTTGCATCAGTTTTGGAATCAGTTGTGATTAGTTTAGGCATAAAAACTGATCGTGATGTAAATTATATATCTTAACCCAGTAATGGCACAGTTTTTCCGAACAATAGTAAAAAAAAAACATAATAAATAAATAGTATTCTGTTGCAATCGCCATGGTAAATCTACTTCACTTTGTCCACTTCTGGAGACCTCAACTATGAAAAGACACTGTACAGAATGGCTCAAAAGACAGAAAGAGAGACAACAAAAGTGATGCAAAGTTTTAAGCATAAATCTTCTCGGGAAAGACAAACTTAACTTATATAACCTGGAGAAACAAGGGAAATGGGAGATGTGGTAGAAAACTTTATATATGGCAAAGATAGGGGCATAACTAGAGAAACCTGGGCCCCATAACAAAATTTTTGAAGGACCCCCCCACTCCCCTCGCCTCCTCGACCCCGAACATTTACCGGGACCTCTTTAGTCATGTAGTTACTAGATAATACAAGAAGTGAATACATCACCATACAGTAGATATCACCATCATACTTCTACCAAGCAAATCCCACTATACCCAGACCAACATTACCAATAAAGCTACTACATAAGGACCTGATTATACCCCCAGGACATGACCACAAATTACCACCACATAGTTACTGAATAATACCCCTATAATATCACTGAATAAAGATCAGTATACAAGGACCAATATTACCGCCATATAGTGGTATATACCAGTATACACAGCTGCCCTACAGACTGTACATTACCTCCATACAGTGACCATATGGTTGATACGTGTACACAGAATCTTCTGACATATAAGTGATTACGGTGCAGTTGCATCTTGTGACTCACAGGTGATATTTCTCTGATGAGTTGTTGACTTTCCATTTTGTTTTGCATGCGGTCCAGACCACCATGACGACTTCTCCCAGCCACCACTTGTCCTTGCATGTTTGGACGGAAATATCTTAGAATCCTCACTTTTCCAGCACCTCACTCCCTGTCCCTACTCTGTACAAACTTCCAAGAAGTGGCAGGACATAACTTTGAGACTCAGTCTGATAGAGGGGAGGTACATAGTAGTCTCCCCATGGAGATTGTGTTACAGCTAGGTCGTGTACCCCTTCGAATCATATTAGCAGGTAGACCCCCATTAGATAGGTTGGTAGGTCCTAGGTAGCTAGGTTGGTAGGCTCCAGGTAGGTAGGCAGGCTGTACATAGGCTCCAGGTAGCTACGTAAATTGGTCCTAGGTAGGCAGGCAGTAGTTAGGCAGGTCTCAGTTAGGTAGGCAGGTTTATTGGCCCTAGGTAGGCAGTAGTTAGGCCCCAGTTAGGTAGGTAGTCTCCAGGTAGGTAGGTAGGCTGTACGTAGGCCCCAGATGGCTAAGTAGAGTATAGGTGTGGTCCACACAGTAAGGTAGGTAAATAGGCTATGGGGTCCCCAAATGGGCAGGCAGGCTTTAGGAAGGATACAGGGGCCATATAGGTAGGCAGGCAGGGTTCAGGTAGGTTATATGGGCCATATAGGTAGACAGGCAGGGTTTAGGTAGGGTATAGGGGCCATATAGGTAGGTAGGCAGGCAGGGTTTAGGTAGATATAGGGGACCATATAGGTAGGAAGGCAGGATTTAGGTGAGTTATAGGGGCCATATAGGTAGACAGGCAGGGTTTTGGTAGCTATAGGAGCCCATACAGTTAGACAGGCAGGGTTTAAGTACCTATAGGGGTCCATATAGGTAGATAGGCAGGGTTTAGGTGGCCTATAGGGGCTCATATAGGTAGGCAGTCAGGGTTTAGGTGGTTTCTAGCGTACATATAGGTAGGCAGGCAGGGTTTGGGGAAATATAGGGGCCCATATAAATAGGCAGGCAGAGTTTAGGGAAATATAGGGGCAGCTCACAGAGTAAATAAATCTCCCGGTAAAACTTATTAAACTTTATCACTAACACATAGGAATATAGAACAATATTACATACAATATTATATTCACAAATCAGCAGGTATCATCAAAAACTATACATATATCTATAAAGAGAGTATGGGAGGAAATCTTGATCAATATAGACAATAAGTGATACGTTCACGATTCTGAAGTCCTTTTGATAGTAGTATATTCCCTCTATGAAGAATACCTGTAAAAAATTATTAGGACTTTAATAGGTTTAACAGATATCCTACTATAATCCTGTCCAAGGAGAAGCACCCACCCCGAAAGGGAGGTCCCTGCCTATCGGTTGCTTGCCATACAATAATCTCAATATGGGCCTAACAGACTGATATATAGTTCTGCAAGGAGTCCACTGGTGGTCTCATCAGTGACTGACAGCCTTCTTTGTATAAGTGTATATACAGTATAGAGATAAAGAGATCCTCTAGCTCTATAACATGCTGCTGGAAAACATTTTAGGGTTCAGAAGAGAAGTATTTATAATAATAAATTAAACACAAGAACAAAGAACAAAAGATAAGATTACTTCAGCAAGGTAGGAAAGTATTTTATTTAAAGGGGTTCCTTTAATTAAAGAGACAGACGGCTATTCCATTGAACACAGCATAGAGGTCAGTGAGAGTAATAAGTAGAGGATAGTCACTTCTCATGTGAACAGTAACAGAAAAGCAATAGCAACAGGGGTAAGAAACAGTGGGTGGAACAGAAACTAAGTTAGATATTGAGTAGCTTTTGGAGCAAGAGCCTAGAGACAGTAAAATAAAACAGTATCAGAAAAAACAGCCATAAATATTGTAACCTTCTTGTGCTTCTATAAGAGAACATTACACTTCTCCTATTTTGCATATGGTTACTGAAAACAAAAAGCATAAGTGCCTCTTCTTGAATTCAGAATTTCAAGACACTGAGGATGCATTTCTTGCTGCACTATCTTGTCCCAGAAACAAAGGCAACACCCAGCAATTTGAAATATCTGGAACTCGGTATACATGAGGATGATAACAAATACCAACCACATTGGACCTCACTTACAAGGAAGTCTTGTAAAATAGTGGATTTACGATTCTTTTATGGTACACTGTCATGAATGTCAAACTCAGCTGTGTTTTGCATCTATTCTCTGTTTCCATCTTGTAATAATAACCACAGGTATTAAATATGATTTAGAAAACATGAATATGTAACAAAGTTTTATTTTACGTTTTCTGTTTGTGTCTATATTGTCTTTATATGTGTATAAATGTTCATATTGTGTTATTTTCTTTTGTCAGAGGAGTTAAAAGGACCTTTAGAAGAATATGTCCACAAGCGATATCCTGGACTTGTCAAAGTAGTCCGTAATCATAAAAGAGAAGGTTTAATTAGAGCTCGGATAGAAGGCTGGAAAGTTGCAACTGGACAAATCACTGGATTTTTCGATGCACATGTTGAATTTACAGCTGGCTGGTAGGTAAACAGAATAAATATTTTGTAATAATATGCATCTTACAGGAACTGCAGAAGCCACAATATTAAAACATCAAACAGAAGTATATAAAATTAGTTCTGTGCCAGGATATTTTTAACTGTAAGCAATTTAATACTGTGAGTATCATGTAGTTTGCTAAAAGATCATTCATAATTATTTTGTCAGAAAATCAACAATTATTTATTTTGCACTTTATTAACTGTGTACTTATGAGGTTGATTAACTACTGAAATATATGTCTAATATACTCTATTAAATCCACATTTTTCACTGTACAGAACTAATGTAAAAGGAAAGGAAACCCACTAAAAGGAAATTGCTAACTTTGTTATGTTACAGATGCAGTGGAGTTGCAGCCCAGTCACTGGTCACTGTCTATACAAACCTAAACTATATTACAATTGGTACTCTATGCTTCCCACATTCACACTTTTGAACTATCTGCTTGAAAGTGTGAAAATGCTGCTGTGATCACAGGACGTTTAAAGCTAGCAGATTTACTCTAAGGATATAAACAGACAGCTTGTAATTCCAATTTTAAATAAGGTGTTTTAGTTATTTTAGTGAAATCTCTTTGTTTCTTTCACAATATTTTTTATCTATCTTTCTAGCTATCACTGTGCAAGAAGAAAGTAAATTGTTTCAGTAATTCTAATCTCCTCCTTCTCTTTCCCATAGTAAAATACTTATAGGGCGGAATTAAAGGCTTTTTGCTCTACTGTGGTGGAAAATGTCGAGTATTTTCCAGCAAACTCACTTTTCCTCCCTTTTTTATCACTCTTGTCACTCACTAGTGTGTGGTGGTGGCCCCAACAGATTCGCTATAATTCATGATAGAAATTGACATCAGTTATAGCTTTCACCATAGCTGGTATATATTTAAATGTGTGGCACATTGATCAGTAAAAAGTATACCTTATTTATTAAGAGGCATACATTTGTCTATAGATTTGGCACATCTAGGTCCAGTGTACACTACATTACAGCGGTAGCTTTAAACTTGAAGGAAAAAGTAAATAAACATTTTAGTAAATACATTTCTGTTCTTAATTTGTTTCATTTCAAAGAAATGCAATAGAAGTACCATATAATACTGCCTTACATTGCCTGCAAATAAAAATAGCACACGTGTCCAGCTAATATTATTTGACAAACCCAGTCACCAGGTCACCATAGTTTCCTGCCTTTGATACATCCAGCAGCCTGAATTTTTCCGTATGGTGAATGTATAAAGCTGGTTGCTGTAAATGGGAGACAGAATACATAGGAGTTGTCATATAATAAACAGCTGTCCACAGTACCTAAATAGTGCCACAGCTAGCACCAGTGATAGAAGTAAAACAAGTAAGTTGTTAAGAAGAATACTTAGATCAGACATAATTGAGATAGTTTATGGTTTTTTTGGTGGGATCCACAGGACATTAGCTCTATTTTCTATATTTATTATATTTTTATCCTCAGGGTATGTTCACACGGCGTAAATTTGATGCGCATTTTGCCACGTATTTGCGCAATTACAGTAATCCATAGCTCTCATAGAGAACTGGATTACGCCTCCCCCCCCACGCATACAACGTGATCGTATTGTACACGCGGGGAGATAAGTGACATTTCAATTACTCGAAGAGATTATGCGCCACGAGTAATGAATGTCTATGGGGCCGGCGGGCTGCTGGCCAACAGTGCTTCGGGAGTATGCGCTGATCGGCGTACTGTACGCGCCACAGTTACACCGTGTGAACATACCCTTATTGTAATGTTACCTCCAGTAACTTTAGTTCATGTTTTGCTTGCAGTTAGACAACCATATATTCATAAATTGTGAATAAATTATTATCTACCAAGTAGTGTATATATTGAGAAAAATATTTGCCAACAAAGTGACAAATTTTGGGACATATGTAGGATAATAGTACAATCTTACAATGTTATAAGATAGAATAGAACAAAACAGCAATAACTTCCCTGATTGCGATAACATTTGGAGAGGGTCCTTTGTTTAATTT
>JAODAL010045375.1:0-31999 GCA_025379985.1 Phyllomedusa bahiana
TAAAATGATCTTTGGCACATGTCAAGTTAGAAAAATACGCGTTTCCTTCAAGAAACAAATGTAGATGCTGAACTAAAATGCAAGATAGCTGCACTTTGCACACAACGCGACAAAAATAAAAAACAATACAATAGGCTCCCCACATAAGAATTTTGTCTTTTGTTTTTTGGCAAAAATGTCCCAAAAACAAAACGGGGAATAAGAGTCCCTCGCATTTCCAATTGAAAGGGGAAAATGGAGGTCAAAAAATTTACCACATTTAACGGGGGATTAATACCCCATGGGTCCATAGTGGAATTTAGCTGATTCACATATGGGAATCCCATGGAACGATAATAATAAAGTGGGTACTTCGATCACTTCGTGTTCAGATAAATACCCTGATGGTTTTCAAAGGTTTACAAACCAACAGAAAAACTAATTAAATGAAACAATTAAACAAAAGGGCCTTCTTTTTGGGCCACATGGTTAAAGCTTTCCCCGGAAAATCCACTTCCGTTTTTCCTTAGGAGAATTCTTTTTTTCCCAATTGTCTTATAAATAGAAAAAATACTGTAATGAAAAATTTTTCCACAATCAAATTGTTGTATGTCTATAGACAATAATCTGACTCAATTTGAAAGTATGGAGTTTGGTGATCTGTCAAATTTTTATGTGATTTGTATATATTGCTAAGATTTTTTTAAAAAAATTTCATTTAAAACTTTTATTTTGTGGGTTTGGGGTGTTTTTCTTTGAATGCTTGTGTTCTAGTCTATTTTTTTTTCTGTGTGTTTTAAAACAATACATGTTTTGTTAAAAATAGACCTGTAACTTAGGCTGTGTTCACAACATGTTCGGATCCTCCATCACAACTAGCTGTTAGGATAAATGAAAAAAGTATCTTGATAGATAACTTCGACTAAGGGTGCTTTCACACAATGCAGTTTTGGTTCAGTTTAAACTGCGCTCCAATTAGGGCCCTTTATTACCAGCAGCTTCTTTACTTATCTAAACTGTTTGGAAAGTGGAATATATAGGTGTTTGTAATCCACAATACTTCATACACAGTAATTGAATATTTACTTGAAACACCTCTCTGAAAAATTTAGACAACTGAAAGAAGCTTGCTGGTAATAAAGGCAGTTTAATTGGAGCACAGTTAAAACTGCACCAAACTGTGCAGTGTGAAAGCACCCTAAGGTCTTGAATATGATGTGAACACAGCCTTATTGTTCAGAAATATAATGTATGACTTCCATAATCGATTACAACAGTTTTCATACAGAGCTTTAATATATAGTTTGATGAGTAAATGCTGATTCTTGTGGCTTTTGCTTGTGCAATCATCAAACACACATTGTAGTACAACATGATATCAATTCTAAGGAATAAATGACTGGTCACACTATACTGGTCATACTGGCTAAAAAAAGTTGGCTCTGAATGGGCGATAGAGAATATATCCTAATAAGGCAAATGAACAGGAGTTGTTAAAGAGGACCAGTGACACCTTCCAACATGTCTGTTTTAGTAAATACTAAGATTCCCTGTGAAATAACATTTTTGGAGCATCTTTTTTTGTAAGCCTGGTTCACATCTGTGTTTCTTTTTTGTTCAAAATGGATAGAACGGATCTAAAACCAAAAATGGACATTAAATGGGTTTTCTTACTATGCAGATTCACAGAGCCCCAGCCAGCTTTAGATTCACACTTCCTACACAGGCTGTGGGTAGGTCTCTAGCAGTGACTGACACATCCGCTCTGCTGTTCCTGTTACAGTGACATCATTGCAGGAGTTTTCTAAAATGTAGTACACACGCTTATAGCTCTAAAGAAGTGAATGCTTGCTACAGTTTTAAAGTTAAGGTAAACAAACTCTATTGCTAGAGATAAAACTCTGCAGGTGGTGATTCACTATAGTGGAACAACAGCTTGTGGAGCAATCAGATAAGAGATAGAGGAGAGAGAGGTAGGGGAGTTGTGCGCGGTAACACTAATATGAAATCGTTAGAGGCTATCAACAGTTGTTGTTTATATCTTTGTTCTGCCTGAACAAAGCATAAATTAAACTAGCAATGTGGTTTGTTTTAGTACTTCGTGTTAAGTTTCCCTACATGCCTAAAGCTAATATTTCATCTGGTGAGGAATAAAGACCTCAGCCTTTAATGATGCGCAGTGGAAGTGCTACGCGCTTCTGTTTTTTTGTTTTTTCAGGATCTGTTGTTGCGGATCCTTAAAAAATATTTTTTGTTTCTGTTGGTATCAGTTTATTTAAAAACAGATCCGCTTTTTTTACTATAACCGGCTAAATATATAATCCGCACACATGCCCAGAATAAAAATTTTAGTATCTTTTATAACAGTTGTTTATATTATTACTACATGCGATTCAGATCCCATCTTATTGACTTCAGTGTATGTAAAAAATAAAAAGGTCCTTCCCGTTTAGATTCCGTTCTTTCAAACAGAAAAAATAGCTTTTTTTATTTAAAAAAAATTTGAAAAATACGTCAATGCGATTACTCGTAGCCACAACTGAATCAACAATATGAACGCTATAACATATACTACTCTGAAAACATATGCGGGTGGTTCATTCTCGTCCACATTTTTTATGATTCTCAATAACAGCAATAGAAGAACGGAAAAAGCAATCACGCTGAGAAAACAGGCACGTAACTCATTTGATGTGTTGTGTACTCTCTGTTATGAGCTGCTTTAAATGTATTATCTGAAATTCAGTAAGGGGTGTAAATACTCCCTCCACTGGCATCACCCAGCTGACAGGTTCAGTAATACATTTCAAGAAGCATTAGCAAAAGAACCACAGAACACAGAGATCTAGGGAAAGATGCACCAGAATTGTTATTTCACATCAGGTTACAAGTATGATATTTAAGACTTTTCAGATTTATATAATTTCTCTCTAGCATTATGCACTATACCTTATATTATATCTATATATATATATAGATATATATATTAACTACGTATAGATTCTATAATTTTTAATAATACTATATATACTATATTTTTTATACCTATTCATATACTATACGCCTACGGGTTCGTCATCCTGTACAGTTTTGGATAACCAGTTTCAATCTCTATTGTCTTTTAAAGGTTCTATGTTCCTGTAATATAAAACCCACTGACTCATCTGCCTCGTCTCTGGTTACTATGCCCAATCTCTTAGCATGGACTAAAAGAAATGTTTTTGTGAAAATGATAATTCCCGGCTTGTGAATCCTTATTTTTTTTAAAAGATTCAAATGTACTAGAGTAACAGAGATTTTATTATCGGTCCAATACATTATCACATGTATCTGAATCCTTGATCGCTTAATCATTTGTTGCAGCTCCTCTTTTTCTTTTCTTATCTTCTCTTTCTCTGCTTTTTCTTTATTGAAGTCTTCTTGGTATATCTTGACCTGAGAAGGATAATTGTGACTTTTACTAACCAAACAACATGCTGCTATTTCATGTGTTATCATAACGAGAGGTCTGGCAAGATAAATACACTGCAAGCAGAGATTTTGGAACGCCTGCAGAATGGAAATGAAAAGTATGTCAGAAAGTTATATACTCTTAGGGCCTCATGTATGAAAACTGTCTAGGTCTAAAACTTAATTTGTTGCCCATAGCAACCAATCAGGGAGCCCCTTTCATTTCATATAGTTGCTCTCTCGATAAAATGGAAAGAAGCTAGATCTGATGGTTGCTATGGGCTCTGATTTGTTGTTCAGAGGGGCAACAAAGTAGAGTTTTTAGATCGAGTATGAACAGTTTTCATACAAGGTGTCTTAGGTCTTAATATATGACACATAAACGATATGTACTTGTACTGTTTAAGGGTATGTTCACATGGCGTAATTGCGGCGCATACAATACCCCCGCACTTCAATCCGCGCTCCCTAGGTTGTTGTTTGTTAAGGAGTCACGCGCTCAGTCTTCCTGTCCATGTGTTTATTCCCGAAAGCATGGGGAGGAGGGGTAAGGGGCACGTCGCCCATTGACATGCATTACTCACAGCGTGTAATCGGTAGTGCTGTAGATATAATAATCGTCGCGTATCGATTGTGTTACAGACTGTGTCTTCCGGAATGTAACAATACAATCGAATTGGACGCACGGGGGAAGATGTGAGTTGAGCCTCGTTATTCCATAGTTCTCTATGTGCGCTATGGATCATCTGTAAGACTTAGCGCAGGCATGCTACTACTCTCGGCCCGCTAATTTAGCGTCACATAATTTATGCGCGTCGAAAATTACATGGAAAATACTATAGCTGTGATTTCAATACCTAACTGGCATTGTTCAGAAATTGTTTGCAGGCTTTTTAGAAGGCGGTATACTAGAGTATCTCTATGAAAATTCATGGGTAACTTTGTTTTAGCATGGGTCTATAAGAGGTTAGTCCTGTCAAACTGATCTTATTAACTTATAAGAGGTAAGTTCTAGACTGGCCAAGGGTGAATTGTTGGATGGGGACGGCATATATCTTAATTTTTCTGAAGCATTTGATGTTGTGACAAGTAAATGGTTGGTAAGTAAAACAATAATACTTGGACTAGGGGAAAATGTGTTCAAGGTATTGCTGACATGTGTATCAGAGGTTCTGTTTCGGACCTCCACTAAAGAGGTTAGAATGGGACCAGTACAATGTACACCAACAGTGCTTAATTACGAGGTCTGTCAGGTGTCCAATGGAATTTTTGTAATAGAATTTGCAACGGAGGTTCCGAATAAAACCTACAATGTTCATGTGAACCCGGCCTGAGTGATTAAGTAACTGGCTCAGTGCTAATAAGCAGAGGTTGGCTATTAACAGAACATGCTTAGATTAGGTCTCCATTACTTGTGGGATACCACAGTGATTTGTATTGCGCCCTGTTCTCTGCGGAGGGACTCCACAGTAAGCTATCCATTTTTGATACTAAACTGTGCAAAGTAGATAACACAAAATGGGACGTTATTCTGATAGAAGTTGATCTGGATAAGTTGGAGACTTGGGCAAAGAGATGTGTAAAGTGGTAAAACGATGTACTATTTGGCCGACTCTGTTTTTCGATTAGGAAATACACTACAAATATTGTTAAAAATCTGGGACTTTTCCAATACTATGAAGTCTTCTTAAGAGCTTATCACATATCAGGTTAACTAATTATCTTCCGTAACAGAATCAAATAAAATAAAAATTTTGTTAAATACCACTAAAGGACGCAAATTTACAAGATTACTTGGCTTTAATTGAATAATTTATAGGATGAAGACATAAAATTTCATTTGGACTTTTTTACTATACACATGTGACACTACATCTTTCAACAATTTAGAATCACATGTTCATAAACGTTTACGTGTTTAGTACTTTTGCAACACAACATTGCTTATCTCCCTGACAAGGAACGCTTAAGTGATCAAAAGTCCTATCATACAGGCTCTTGTCGATCCCTTGAATCGCCCAATTAATTTTACGGGATCGCGCAATTTCAATTGGGATTTAAACCAGTACTCCTCATCATTGCTGTTCACGTGTTTTGGCATCATGGAGGACCAGAACAACACCTACAATGGAGTCATATCCAGTACGCGTTGTGTTCACCATTGCATTAGAGGTTTACATAGCAGGATGCTCTCAGAGTGTTATCGCCAGCAGGTTGGCAAAACAGATACAAAAGAGACTTGAGAAATTATAGAATGTAGAAATAGAGAAGTGGACGTCCTATTTGGATAATCACACACTGATGAGATTGCTTCATTGTAAACACTGTCATGTGGTCCGGCTATAATCGGATTCGCCACTCACATACTCAAGGCAGTTTGGTGAATTAGCATATACAGTTTTATTCACTTTTTTCTTTTGAACGTATAAGCCAGTTGAAATAATATAAAAAAAATTTCTTGTATAAATAAGCAGGGATTAGAAAACTGCATCCATATCTTATAGGGAAGCAACAGCAGAATGCATTAGTATTTGATAATAATGCTTTCTTGTAACTCCTATCTACGATGTTTTTAAAAGCATATATCACACAATGATTAAGTGAGGTAAATACCCCTTTAAAGGTTATTGCTAGTTCTCGTGTTATATTGATAGATGGAGTATAACTATCGGTCGTTTGCCTTTTGTTTAATTTGTCCATGTTCCCTGTATGCACTATTCAAATATATCTAACGCAGAGCTGCTTTGTAGGACCAACTCCTAATGAAGGATATAGTCAATGTACGTTGGTAAGGTGCGTAAGGATATCAGGTGTATTCTCTGTACATTTGTGTCTACTATATCTTGGGCGTATTCTTGATCATGGTGTTTATACACCACATCTGCTTACGTAGTATGGTTTTGGTGCGTTTCTACTGATTTAATTTTCCTCTTGTTTATTTTATACTTTGTCATGTTTTATATATGCAATGATCGCCACTTCATGATTTGTGCATTGTTGGTTTGAGATATTTCTTACCCATTTTATGACAATGTACTAGCATTTATTATTGGGGATATCTTTATTATTTTATAATATTACCTATATCACTAGATATATTTATATACTAAGAACTAGAGAAAATTTTATATCCCGTTTCTATTGTATTTTCTGCACTTGCACTTATTTATGAGGTCTCTGTCTGCTCATTTTTTACTAAGATCTTAACCACTTCTTCTTCTGAATAGGAATAAAAAAGTGTTAGACTTAACAACCGGCCAAGGCTATACGCATTTACCTAGAGTTGGATAGGATGCTGATTCACTCGCCTGCTGTTGTTCTCGTATTTTCGAATACCATAATCGACAAAGACCCTCCCCCCCCACCCCCCCCCCCCGATCCCCCACCCCTCACACTCCCTTGTAATTTAACGTACTTTATTTATCTCTCTTTTTGATTACTACTATACTTTGGAGTATATATAAAGTATATATATAGTCACCTGCTGCATAAGAACTTCATTCTTTATCTTTAAGTCTTCGTAACTTGTGGCCTGTGAAGATACATTTAATTCCTTAATATCAATGTTTTGGAACTCACTCAATTTCCTTATAGGGCGCTGTATACTAATACTAAAAAGACATAAAGAAGGTATACGAAAACTACGTAAGTTATGCAAATAAGACTTTGTTCACACTTTTCTTTGGGGTTTCCGTTTATAACTGGCACCCAACAGATATCACTGATGTCACCTTTGTGTCATTTCTCTCTCTGTGATAAATTTGAAGGATTACTGTGATCCTTCAAAGAAAATTTAGTGTGAAAATAAGCATAAACGTGTATATCTTTATTGCGCGGATATACATTATTATCCCTTTCACCACCAGTTATTTATTTTTTTTACATTGCATTAATTTTTTACTTCCCACCTTCGATTAGACACACTATCATTTTTCCTACTTCTCTTACCTCACATTACCATAGCCATATTTGGGCTGCTGTTTTTTGTTTGGATCAAGATGTACTTTGCAACTGGGCACCGATTATTATCATCCTACCACTCATATTAGTAAACTGAGGAAATAGAAGAAATATAACATTTTTCTAAAGCCCGTACATCTATTTGCAATTTGCATAAGATATAGATTTAGTATAGATAAATGCTCATGTACTCTCTCTGCGGCTCACATTATCAATTAATTATAAAGGGCCATACTTGCTTCAAGGTAAGTGTCTACAGTAATAATGGAGGACAGCCATACTTCATCTCCGACAACAAAAATCTCCCAAGAAAAAAATCAAGTTAGCCCACATATCATATTGCAATTTTTCAATGAGGCCTATTGGACACTATTGTGACTATAAAAAGTACTTTCTGAAACACCAGATACAACAGCACATAGCCGGCTCTTACAATCTCCATATTGAGATAGGTCTCTAATTGCTTCAACAGAGGGGGTATTTGGATTTCTTTATTATATGCCTCGTACTTATACATTGCCGTGCTGCAATATTAAATGTTCCCGCTATATTCAATGTCTGTATTGGGGTTTAGTGCTTGCACTATGTGACTGACTGTACTTTGGTGTGTGAGAGTTTATTTTTATGAGTTCTTGTGTGATATAACCTCTTATGTATATTTTTATTTTTATAGTTACAGTACAATTTCTGCGCGTGTCAGTATCTGGCCACCCGGAGAACTCCATGGATGTGAATCTGCCTTGGCACCACTTTTGGAGGTTGGGCGTATTCCGAACCAGAGGACGCGGATTATAAGGGGTTCTCCAGTTCTTTCACCAGAGGCCTACAGCACTCAATACGCAATTGGATCTTTTGCTGATAGAAAATTCAGATTGGTCGGACAGGTGGAGCTTGATTTGGAGCTTGGAACAGAGGGCCCACCAGAATCGGCAAGTAAACTGCACCCCTCTTTCGGAGAAAAAATGAGTCAGCATCCCATGCAACTGAAAGATGTAAAGAAGAAAGAGAAAAGCCAAGTCAGCTGCAGATGATAGAATATATCGTAAGCTGCGGATATTAAAGGTTCTCAAATCTTCGAAAAGCGATCCACCACAAACCAGATCAAGCGAGCAACCGAGAGGAGGAGGCAGAATCAGTATATCAAAATCCATGGTGGATAGTGTCTAATGTGTTTCACGGCACTGGTAAGTAGCTGCGCAAGAGACAGTGGGATTTTTAGATGAGAGTCGGCTCGTTTATTACAGGCGCAGTAGGACGCGCAACGCATGCTTCTTAAACATGTATCTTCTGGCAATGTAGTTGGCAAACAATTAGTGCTTGAGGGAGCGCGTCTATCATAAGTTGAGTGGATGTGTGGACACCCGACCAGTAGACTGGCGAAATGGATGGCAATGCAACTCAAATAACTTCTGCTGGGATCTGTTATTAGATAACGTAATCATGATCAGCAGTCTGTCCCCTGTGAGGGAGGATAATTTCTACTACTAGAGAACTTTACAGTCTCAACTTATTGCTACAGGTGTTTTGAAAGTGTTCTGTGGGTATTATATGCCTGTTATAAGGTTACTTGGTTCATTACATGTGGCGTGAGATCGTTCTAATTGCCCATGTCTATCTGTGCTTTCGCACTATGGTTGACTATCTTGGCTGATGGTAAAAAGTGAAGGCAGGAAGTTTTAGCATATGAGGTGTGTATGAAATTGAAGATTTGAAACGGACTTCGTGGGGTTGACAAGATGTGTTTATCACTTGATTGTGGAGTTGTTTTGGAGATGGACTACACAAGATATTTTTTGTGATCACAGTAAAATCTTGGTCTTTACAGTAGATGTTGCATATCTAAGGTCAACTTGCTAGAAATTTGAGATATCGATCTGATAGGTAGTTTCTCACCGTAGAGGAGTACAAGGTCTACGTACGTTTTGATGCGAGATTGATACAGAATGTGAATATTGACGAGCTGGTTGTGTAGATAGACTTTCGCTCTGTTATCCATGGAATTTTGCTTTTTAACTAGAAGATAGGTTTAATGCTACTAATGATTAGATATACGCCTTGTAATCATTTGATCATAGTGTCACTGACGGTTTTGATAGGGTTGCATCATATTGGACAAGTTTACTCACTATCAAAGTTAGAGCGACACGCGAGAGGAGTATGATTGTTGTAGCATAGAAGTAAGAATGGTAGATAGCTGAGAGCGCAATCATTACTTAAAAGTTAAATCTTTTGCGAGCTTATGTATTTTTATAGGGGATTGGTTCTTAAAGTAGGTGGGTAAGGACCCGGCGAACATAGACATGATGGAACCATATTGGTAAGAAATATTCGCAATATAGTAAAGTTAGCCAAAGGACACAGTCATAAGTAGATCATGTGAGCAAATAGAGATACATTGTTCATTGAGATTTACAAATTCCTAAAAGGGAACTTCGTTTACTGACGAATAGGGGCACAGATAATAATGTTTGGCTGAGAGTACGAAGGGTAATGTGAGTTTTTACCAAAGTATTATTTTGTGAAGTTCTTGAGCACACTCCTGGTGAGTTGAATAGCAGTCTTGCATTTCTTCCCTTTGTATAATACGGGTAAATGGGAGAGTTTTTCTAGTAATACTAACCTTGGAGGTCGCTCCTCAATATATACTTGCGCATACGCTTTGCTCTGTGGTAGGAGATCGCAGTTATCTTTATTACATAGTTTTTGGTTGAGGACCCCTGTGAGTTTTCGCATGCAGGAATAAAGAACTGTCCTAAAAATAATAAGGGAAGGACAACTTGCTTATAAATCCCTTCTTTAGATTCTCATTGTGTAGGCCAAACATGGCTTCCTGTTTTTTTTGTTGTATTTATTCATATTATCCTTGTGTTATTTCTTTTTTTTTTGTTTTTTCTCTCCCTTTTGCTTTTCTTTTGTATTTTTTTTTTTTTTTTTTTTTATTTTTTATTTTTTAGGGCAGGGGAATCAATTCTCCAGAGGGTGCCACCTTTGCTCACGAGAAGGGGTCTGTACCATGCTGAAGTCTCAATTGGCAGTTATGCCATATATCTGTTGAGAGGAAGTGGTCGTCTCTGTCAAGTCTGCTTCGTTGCATATGAAGTCCACGAAGTCATATAGTGCAATAGAGTCAGGAGGAGCTCCACCACTCCGCACACGTAAGGGTCGCAATGTTATGGCTCGTCGCATAAGCTTGTGGGTGGATGAGGAAATCGAGAGAGGTAGGAGTTAAGTATGGTCACTCATGTGCTCACTTCACCAGTTATCGAATCAATCTCTGGACTTTGAGTTTGCAGCACGGCGAGTCCCAGGAGTGGAGTACTGGAGGAACAGGAGAGAACGAGGAAGTAGATCTTCTCTTGCTGTAGAACTCCTCACACTAGAGTGAGGAATAATAATATGTTATTAGAACAGGCTTGCTTTAGGAAAGTAAGAATTAGCTGATGATCCGCGCTCTATACTACTTTCAATATATTTTTTTTTTTTATTAATATTCAGGTATTAAAAAATTTTGATTATTTACAGGGTAGGTAGAGTTTAATGACATACGCACAGTGCTACGAGATAAGTAGCACTGTGCAAGCATGGTTGCGGTGATATTACTCATTACTCTCTTCTACACTCTGTACTATGCACATTTTTAATGGAATATTTATATAAAAAAATATAATATATTTTAATTAAGCTATTAGCTGCGGATCATCTCTTATTGCTACTTTAAGCATTGATGGAGTACTATACATTTAATGCCTGTTTTTTCTGCTGCTCTCCCAGTAGCTGATGCGGACTAAGGAGGCTCCGTGACTCTGCATGCCGTTAATACAATAATTAATATTAATTCTCTTATATCAGTGAGCTGTCTAGTGACTGTTTCACAATGCGCATTGATAATTTCTACAAGCACAGTAGTGAGAGTTTTACTGCTTGCTACTTGGATCTGGGTATCAGGAGTAGGATCTCTCCGCAATAGAAGAGAGATTGGAGAGAAGGCTAGGCCAAGCGCGGAAATACGGCAAGTTATGTTTGGCAACTAGTGTGGGATGGATAAAGTTGCCCGCAGAGCTAGAGTCCACAAAGACTGCAACCTGAAGACTGTCACCGGATGGAAGGACCAGAGGGACTGGCAGGGTCACATGTGAAGATGAAGTATTATTGCCCAAGGTCACCTCTCCCATGAAACATAGACTCTGGAATTTCCTGGGCAGACTGGGCAGTCGATTAGCAGGTGCCCCTTGGCACCAAAATAGAGCCAGAGGCCCAAGCTCCATCAGCCAGCTCTTTCTTCCTCTAACAGGCCGTCACTCTCCACCTGCATGGATTCTGGAAGATGGGTGCCAGACGGGAAACCCTGCAGAATCAGGAGACTTGTCGTTGCTGGCGTACCTCCTGTTGTCACTTCGCGAATCGGACGGCAATATGGGTGGCCAGAGCAATGAGGTCATTCAGGTTGGTGGGCAGGTCGCGGCCTATAGGTTCATCCTTGATGTGACCAGCCAGACCTTCCCACAAGGTAGCTTATCATTCCAGGGCAAATCAGAAGAGCAGAGATTACACAAGTCTAGATCAAGCAAGTTCGAGAGGGCAAGAGTTGTCAATGGGTTGTTGAAGTCATGGCGAGTGTGGATATTTCAGTACAGAGGAGGTGAGGAAGCCACACAGCAAAATTATCAAAAAATGGGTGTGATGAGCCATGCGATCTGTATACAACTGCCGCTCTAAGAGAAAATGGCCGGAAGAGTCTGAGGGTGTGGACCTCAAAGGATAGTAATGTGAAGGAGGGTGCAGGAGGAATGACTTGATAAGTGCAGTGTGGAGAAAGAAGGATGCTAACTCCTCCACCCTTCCTGTTCTTGGGTCTGGGGGTGTGGGTAAAGTGTAGGCCTCCATAAGTGAGAGCAGCAGGGAAAGCAGTGGCAGATTATTGGAGCCAGCAAGATTGTTGTGAGAGCTAGCAGGTTGAGGGAGTTAGAGAGGGATAGGTCATGAACAGCGGTGAATTTGTTACAGACAGATTGGGAGTTCCACAGCGCACATTTGAAAGGTGCAGGAAAGAACATACAGTGAATAGTGCAAAGAGTAGCAAAGTTTCTGTGGAAGGCAGAAGAGGAGGTGGGATTAGCAGTAAAGGAGGGTGGGTCGGGGTTCGGAGAGATGTCCCCTGCAGCGGGAAACAGGAGAATAAAAACAGATGGTTCAGTGACTTACATGAGTGCAATTTGTGTTTGTTCCAGCAATAAGGCTCCTAGAGGTCTCTCTTGCTCTTCTGTTATCTTCCGGTTGCCAGCAGACAGCTCGTGACTAGAGATGGGCGAATTTCACGAAATTCGGTTCGTTCACTTCGCCGGATTTCTCGGCAAAAAATAACTTCGTTCCGAATTACGTCGGGACGAATCACATTTAAAAACAGCTATTTCCAGGCTGCACAGAGCCTGCAGGGTGCTGTAGAACGTTGTGCCATGCTTAAATATGCAGAGGGAGCTTGGTTTGGTCTTCATACAATGTTGTGTTTTAGTATGACACGCAGATGACTGCCGCCTCACTGAGAATCGCTTCACTATAAAATTCCCTGGCCCCTAATAGGGCAAAACTGACCAAAAAACTGAAGGGGAAATGTAGCGTGATAAAGGCATGGCAGCGACAGCTGGAAAAAAACAAGATGAGGGCTCAGGTGGCAACATCAGCGACAGAGTGTGGAGGTGATGGCAGGCACAGCAGCATGAGGTCAGACAGTGGCACACTGATATTCTGGAGGTGGCAAAAACAGGAGTAGGCCACAGAGTGGCACAATGACACAGTGTGTAGGTTACGGCAGCAGCCACAGCAGAAGCATGAGGTCAGACAGTGCCACAATGACAGTGTGTAGGTCACGGCATCAGCCAAAGTAGCAGCATGAGGTCAGACAGTGGCACAATGACAGTGTGTAGGTCACGGCAGCAGCCACAGCAGCAGCATGAGGTCAGACAGTGGCACAATGACATTAAGGAGGTGGCAAAAACACTCTCCATCTCGGCTCGGCACAAGCCATTAGTTCTCTGAACGGTGCAGAGTCCACCATTTGGAAAGGGAGGGACTGCAGCACCAACAACTTGGACAGGAGCACGGTCAGCTTCTGCACCTTAGGATGGTTGGAAGCATACTGTTGTCTCTTTGCAATCGCCTCGCTGAACGACTGCTGGCGCCATGAGTAGCGAGGAGCAGGAGCATCTGGACCGGGAGATGATGTCAAAGAGAAACAGCTCCCTTCTGCAGAGGTGGTGGAGCCTTGACTGGCTGCAATGGCATGCATGCCACTGGGCGCTGCTGCTGCTGCTGTTGCTGCGGCAGCAGGATGGACCACCACATCTGAGCCACGTTTCTCCCAGGCCACCGGATGGTGACGCTGCATGTGTTGACGCAGGGCCATGGTGCCAACGTTAGCTCCCTGGCCACGCTTCACTTTCTGCTTACAGATTCTACATATACCCATATTCGGCTCCTCCGGTGTCTTAGCAAAGAACTGCCACACCGCCGAGTATCGGATTTTACCGCCAACGCTCCGCACTGAGTGACTACTGCCGCCGCTGCCTCGCTGAGCCCCTTTGCCGCTACTTTCTTGGACCTGCGAAGCGGGTTTTTTACCCCGTGGCCGCTTGGCTCCCTACCTCACACTGCTGCTATCCTGCTGACTCACGGCCACACGACCCACTTGCTGGCTGCGCCGCTGCCTGACGCGCAAGCTGACGCCCTCTTCTCCTGACGATGATGAAGCCCTTGCCTCACCCGGCTCCCAAGTGCGGTCGGCTACATCATCATCTATTTGTGTTTCATCGTCACTGCTGTCCTCATCACCGGTCTTGGTATGCAGAGGCTGACCCCTCACAACATGACCTCCCATGCCACTCTCCACATCTATACTTTTGCCGCTACTGCAAGAAAGCAGGGATATTGGCCCCATTTCTTCGCTGCCAAGTAGCTGCTGACTGCCCTCCTCAAATTGTTCATCCTCGCTATATAGTGGCGCTGAGCCCAGACCACATAGTAGATCTCTGGCTGAGGGAACCGGATGGGACAGAGGCAGGTTGAGGACAGGTGAGGGCCGCTGACCCACTCCCGGGCCATGCCAACTAAGGGTTGTGTCTGACGTTCCCACCGACTCTTGGCTGGGGTTGTCAGATGTCATCTGGGAGGAAGTGGATGACCTAGTCAACCAATCAAGAACCCTTGGGTTGCAGAACAACACACGGCCGCTAGATGACAGCAGCAGTTCTGGCCTCACCGAGTGACCCCTGCTGCGACGTCCCCTTGCTGTGCTGCGACCTGGGCCAGTTCCAGGAATGTTTGTGCCACTGCCACTCGCAGGTGCAGAGCCTGCCACCTCTCTGTCTGGCATACTGTTTGTTCTAAAATGTACAGACACTGTTTGAGGAAGATATCTGTATCTGATAAATACTCACCCTGAACTTGACTCCACATGAACCCAGTAACAAGCTTGGGTAACCCTTGGATATAAATTGCGCTCCACAAATGGCAAGGAAAAATTGACTTGTATGTGCCGTTAAAAACTCTGTGTATTTACTGAATGTAAAGGCTTAATTAACCTTCTGATATGAATTATGCTACAGAATTCTTCTGTGGCGGTGAAAAAGAAAGTTTCTTTTACTGAGTGCAACTGCAGAAAAATACTTAGTTAACCCTTGGATGTAAATTGCGCCAAAGAATTGAGCCACCACAAACTACTAGCTTTGTAGCGTGTTACAATGCCGTGTTTTTTACGCCACACAAAAGAGATTAAATTGTAATTAAACCTTTGCTTGTGAATTAGGCTACAGGAAAAATGTATATATTTTGGTGGTGAAAATGACGGTTTCTTGGAGTCACCACAGCTGAAAAACAACACTTAATTAACCCCTGGATGTAAAATTGCGCCAAAGAATTGAGCCACCAACAAACTACTAGCTTTGTAGCATGTTACAATGCGGTGTTTTTAGCCACAACAACAAGAGATAAAATTGTAATTAACCTTTGCTTGTGAATTAGGCTACAGGAAAAATTATATATTTTGGCGGTGAAAATGAAGGTTTCTTGAAGTCACCACAGCTGAAAAACA
This sequence comes from Phyllomedusa bahiana, assembly GCA_025379985.1. Classification (NCBI taxonomy): domain Eukaryota; kingdom Metazoa; phylum Chordata; class Amphibia; order Anura; family Hylidae; genus Phyllomedusa; species Phyllomedusa bahiana. The sequence goes on from JAODAL010045375.1 coordinate 15,473, forward strand.
ACGCTTATTTAACCCCTGTATGTAAATTGCGCCAAAGAATTGAGCCACCACAAACTACTAGCTTTGTAGCGTGTTACAATGCGGTGTTTTTTACGGCACACAGCAAGAGATAAAATTGTAATTAACCTTTGCTTGTGAATTAGGCTACAGGAAAAATTATATATTTTGGCGGTGAAAAATTACGGTTCTTGGAGTCACCACAGCTGAAAAACAACGCTTAATTAACCCTGGATGTAAATTGCGCCAAAGAATTGAGCCACCACAAACTACTAGCTTTGTAGCGTGTTATAATGCGGTGTTTTTTATGCCACACAACAAGAGATAAAATAATAATTAACCTTTGCTTGTGAATTAGGCTACAGGAAAAATGTATATATTTTGGCGGTGAAAATGACGGTTTCTTGGAGTCACCACAGCTGAAAAACAACACTTAATTAACCCCTGAATGTAAATTCTGCCAAAGAATTGAGCAGCCAAAAATGAAGTGGTATTTGTATTGTAAAAATGCTGTTTCTTTAAATGAATACAACAGGAACTGGCTTAGATCTCCCTTGGATATTCAATGTGCTGTGAGCAGATAGGATTAAATGTATATGCGCTGCAGTGGACGCACACGGATTTCAGATCCAATACCCCAAAAAATCAGAAATAGAACGATAAGAGAAGCAGTCTCTGAGACAAGCTGAGACACCCCACAAAAATCGCTGTATAAAAATCACTTCTTCAGTAACAATCAGCCGTGGCAGCACCTTCCCTGATCAGTTACAGTGAGAGCGGTATGAGCTCCCAGCGTCACGCCCGGACTTTATAAGTGCGGTGACGTCACAGAATCCCCCGTTCTCTGATTGGGCTTCATCTCTGCACATGTCATGCAGGCTATGCCCTTCTTCTCCCAGAGTTCTTTGCCCATGTAACGCCATGTGCTCGCAGCCATTTTATCAATGAAAAGCACACTTCGTTCACCCGAAGTACCCCAAACTTCGACTTCGTTCAGAACCGAAGTTTTCCTGAAATTCTAAACGAAGTCCACTTCGTTAGAATCAATTCGCCCATCTCTACTCGTGACCACTGCAACTACTGATTGTCTGCAGCAGTTACTCACCAGTACCTGACATGACTGTCTTGGTATGTGACTGCCACGAACCAACCTATGCCACCTAATAGTAAGCAGAAGAAAGGGGAGCCTACTGGCAGCCTCATTGCTAGAGTGATGGTGAGTGGAGAGGTAATTATGTGTTTTTTATTTTATTACAGCAACAGTATCAAATTTATGGAAAAACCCCTCTACCACTAGTAAAGTGCTGGTGACTCAAATCAGTTATTGGTGAGAACAGTGAGTGATATGATTGAAAGGTTTAATTCTATGGTCCCCCTTTTATTTCTGTGGGTAGAGATGAGTAAACCTTTGTACATGTTTGTGAATCTCCAGTTACAAAGTTTTTTTTGTTTTTTTTTAACATGTAAAACAATAGATAAAAATTTTAGTCTGCTTCAGTGTTTTATAAAAATATGACTTTATGACAGGAAATGTGTCCAATGGCTGTGAAACAACTTTTCAATTATTCACTCACCCCTTTCTCTAGGACTAGAAGCACTACAAGCAGATTATACAAATCACATGTTGTAGTAAATCTCTCAAGAAAGCTGAGTGAAATATATTTGCTGTAATGATATTTTTTTACATACAGTGTGGTTTTTCTCATTGAAAATGAATATCATGATTTTGTTTGGAAATGTTTACATTTTTAGTCATTTTGAGATCTAGTTTAAAATTTGTACTGTCTGAGTTTTACATGCATTGTATGCCCACATTGCGGTATTCACTGGCAGCTGCTTTTGTACCAGTATTTTTTTGTAAATGTTCTGCAGCTTGTTAATAGAGTCCATGACTGACACAGCACAAATACATTCAGCTAGTATTTCTAGCTGAAAATGAAAACTTGCTCTAGAATCTTAATCTACAGCAGCTCTAAACAGTCTTTTCCCTTTATATAACTTTACTCCCTGGCTACAGTTTTAATATTTTAGGGGTGCCCATAAAATAAAGATAGCTGTTAGCTGAACGTTCATATACTGGACAGTTATTTCTCCCGACTCCACCATAAATATGCACATTTGGCTCGGGAAAGCATGCATGTTTTGTTTTTTAATGTGAAGAGAGGAAAAGCTGTTGCCATACTGCTCTGAAAGAAGTTTATCAGGCCCATGAGTACAGGCTCATGTGGTATGTAGGGACATTTGCCCAGAAATATTGTGAAAAAAAGTGGTTTATTTAGCACAAATGCACAAGATTATGTTGGACAAAAAGAATTCTTCATATCAACAACAAAACTTCATCCCAATTGTGAAGCACAGTAGAAGAAGCATTATGATTTGGAGTATCACTTTGGAGTATCACTTTGCCTCATGGTCTAGATGCAGGGCTGTCTTTTCCATTGGGGACACTAGGCAATTGCCTGGGGGCCCTTGAGCATAGCGGCCTTTGGTAATCACAGTTATGTCCCAGGCACATGCCCTAGATCCCCAGGTTGGCTTTGCTTATTTCACTTTTTGCATGTCCTCAGAATGCCATCGACTCCCTGGCCGACCAATTAGTCTTTAAGACTACAGGCTGCTTTAGTTTGGTCAGTCAGGGCATGTCCCCACGGCACGGGTTTTCGGCCGGTTTTTCTGCCGGTTTGCGGTTTTTCCGACCACCTGAAAAAATGGCCAAAAATAAGCACAATTGTGCTCTATGGAAAACCCGTGCAGCAGTCCCCACTGTACGGGTTTTCTGCCCGGCGGTTTTGCCGCCTGCGATCCGCTCACAAAACATTGAGCACGCACCATCTTCCGTCCGAAAACCGGACGGAATCTGTGTTTCTCAATGGGAGGGGGGAGGGCTCTTGTCCGCTCATCGTGGAGAAAAGCCGGCCCCCACCCACCCCACCCGCGCGGCCGTGGGGACGGGCGCAAAACAGGACACATACCGTCCGGCAAACCGACCGGTATTTGTCCTGTGCCATGTGAACGCGCTCTAACAGTATGGTGGTAATATTCCATTGTATAGTGGTATTACTTGGAAGCTGCTTGACCATTATTTAGAGATATCATACATAGAAAATTTTCTCATAGCTATTTGTAAGAATTTAGTTATATGATAGTTTATATAAATACATCTTTATAGACCCTAGTAACATCAATGTTTTGGTGCTGGTCTGTTGGAGGAAACTAGGCACGATTGCGTGTGTTTGGTCATTATTAGAATTATGGCCTGATGTGACATCATGTGCCTGGACATGGTTAGAGGCATGGCCTGGTTTGATGTCATGCTTCTGGGCAGGGTCAAGTGCACTGCTTTGACCAGAGGCCCTTAACACTGTTAAAGCATCACTGCCTAAACACCTTTAAAAATTGAATAAACAATGAATTCAAGGGCAACAATTCATGACCTTAAGCTGAAGAGATGCTGGGTAATGCAACAAGACGATGACTCAAGTGCTCAAGTAAATTAACTAATGAACAGCTGAAAATAAGATTTTGTTTTTGAAATAGCCAAGTCCTGACTTTAACCTAATTCAAATGATGTGATATAGCCTGAAGAATGTTATGTACACAAGGTATCCTAGAGGTATTGACGGACAGAAATACATTAGCAAGAATAAAGGGTCCCAAATTCTTCTCAACATTTTTCAAATATTATTTTCAGGTACAGGTAGAGGTGATTGCTAATAATGGGGATTTACAGGTTATTAAATTGAAAGGTTCATTTACTCGTTCTCTCTGAACTGTGGATTTTTACTTAACATACTAAATAAAAGACATGGACTGTACAATTTGTGTGTTATTAGTTTAGTTACTGTAGATTATGTTGACTATATTTATGATTTAAATAGCAATTAGACTACATTTTTTAGTAGCCCAGGTAATTTCTTAAGATCAGTTTACTTTTGTTTTTAAACTAGTGTTAGGCTGGATTCACACACTATCTGACAAAAAACGTCCGCAGTCGGTTTTAGCTTTTTTTCCATTGGCTGTACAATTGAATGTATGGGAAATCGACGGAAAGACCTGCCGTCTTTCCGTCGATTTTCCGTACATTCAATTGTACAGCCAATGGAAAAAAAAGCTAAAGCCGACCGCGGACGTTTTTAACAACATGTTTTACAACATGTTGCTAAAACCGCCACGCCCGAAAACGATCTGAAAAAATATGACCTGTGTAGATTACAGGTCGTTTTTTCTCCTAAAGCCTATTTGCAGGCTGAACTATCGTACTTTCAGCGGTTTTAGAATCCTAAAACTGCAGAAAATACGATTGTTTTTCTATGCTGTGTGGACATAGCCTTAATTGTGCCTTACACACATAGAAAGATTTTGTCTCAGTTTAACATTCTCATAATCATATTTTCTTCATTTAACTTGGAAGTTACTTATGAAGTGGCAGACTTGCTTTATTTTATCTTTTCTTCTGTTTCTTTATTCTGGATTATGTGCAGAAGGAAAATAGTTAAGCTAAGCAGTACTTGTGATTTTATGTCATTGAAGATCTGAGTAGACATTAGTATCTCAATCAAGTAAAATATGTTTCCTGAGGAAGTCTTTGTGGTTTACCAGAACTTTTTAGCTGGTACCTCCTACTACAATGTAGCTTCGACTTTCAATTTCAAAAAGCTTTTATGAAGGTAATAACTTGCTCTCTGTAAGTCACTTATTTTACACAATGCAAAGACAGGGGTGATTCCACCATAATACAGACAATTCAACAGTTGGTTTTCATAAAAGCCATCTATTTTTTGACTTCCTTAAACCACATATTTGACCATGAACATTTTCCCCAGTGGTTAGTGAAGTGTGGTTAGTGTAATAGAACTATACTATTTCATTCGTAAACCACATTGACTTTTTTGTACTCTATCAAATGTGAATTTTTTTCCCAAGCTGACATTTCAAATATTGCCTATAAAATATCAATTAATATATTAAGTTTGATAAATATTATATGAAATAACTATGTTTTTATCATTTTATACAACTAAAGGACTGATAAATAATGTAGACTGGTAAGCTTTGCAGATACCATGTAGAAAAACAAAGATTGTTCCTAAAATATACTTACACTATTAGAGCTTAGTTTACATTTGTAATATATATACATACATATGTTATATGATCCAGAAATATTCTTTCATCGGGATATATTAGGAAAACATAGCATTACCTTGTGAAGCCGCTTTATTTCACTTTCATAGTTGTCATTTCTTTTTCTGAGCAAATAATTTTGCTTTATCAATATATAGTTTTCTTCCTGTAATTTGTGCAGTTCCAAATTGTATTCATCTTTTGACTATTAAAAGAAAACATTTTGGCAAAATTTGAGAAAATCCCATATGACCTGTGTCTAAACCAATCTCAAGAAGTCATATCCATTGCTTTAACATAGGGTTTCTTAACCAATGGTCCATAGACTGCTTGAGATCCATGGAAAGATTTCAGCGGTCCATGAGCTTTAATTGTAAAGAAAAAAACAGACAAAAAAATCAACTAGTTATCTTTATTTTCTCTGTCCTTTAGCTGAAATTTAGCATTTCCTCCTTACATTACAGTTGCTGCATATCTAGAAAAGTCACTAGCAAGTCCATCTTCTGGAATCTTAACTAGCCATATACCTTATGGGAAGGAGAGGGGCATACAGTGAAAGCAAAATCAAGAGAATCTTATACACAAGCAGCAGCATGGAGGACATGCATAATTACGCCCCGCAATTACGCCGTGTGTTCGGGAGATCGGCGCGAGCTTCTGTGGGGCGGGGGGGGGGGTCCTGGCAGCCCGCCGGCCCCATAAACATGCATTACTCACGGCGCGTAAGCGTCGTGAATAATTGACATGCCACTTATCTCCCCCTGCAGCGTATTGCATGAGTGGGGAGAGGAGGCGTAATCCATAGTTCTATATGAGAACTGTGGATTACCGTAATGACTGGGGCACATTTCGTCTGTATGTGAGCGCAGTACGGCGCGAAATACAGATCGGAATGTGCCCCATTGTAACCTGTGTGAACATAGCCTTACACCATGTACTTTCATCACATAGTATATGCCATCAAAGTGTGATGAGTGCTGGTTCCAACTATGGGACGCGCCCCTAACTCGGCCATACTGCGCAAAATACGGGGTGAAATATGTCCCAGTCATTACGGTAATCCACAGTTCTCATAGAGAACTATGGATTACGTCTCCTCTCCCCACTCGCACAATATACCGAGTGGGGAGAGATTTGACATGGGCATTTATCACAGCATTACGCGCGAGAATAATGAATGTCTATGGGGTCAGCGAGCTGGACGGCCCCCCCTGCCCCGCTCCCCCCCAAAATACGGGCCCGCAATTTTCACTATGTGAACATAGCCTTAGAATTCCATAAAACAGATTGTAGAGTTGTAAACAGGCGCAACTAGCTCTCTGTTCTGGACATTTCTGTATAGGTTAAATTTAGTTTTAGTTTTAGTTTCATTAGGCATAGGGCTAAAATTTGCAGATACGGCTGTTTTATTGTTTTTTTTTAATTTTGTTCCCCCATATTATTAGAAGAATACCTCTGGGGAGCATTTTTATATAACTGTATTTATTTTTCAGGTTGCTGATTTCACATGTAACTGGGAATGTTGTATTAGCCCCTGAAAAAGGGGAAATATAGCCCCCAACACTGACTGTAGTTTTTGCAGTTACTGAAACACAGAGATCACATGATCTGTATACATCGCTCATTGAGTGCCATGTATACAGTGACCAGGCTTCTGCAGCTGCACAAACACCGTGCTGCAATGTTTTATTTTCTTTCTAAATACATGAAGAGGGTGTGGAGTACATTAAGAGAGGAATCACATGAGGGGTGGGGACCACATGAAGAGAATGGAGAGCTAATAAGAGGGAAAGCATATGGGATGGGGAGCAAATGAAGGGAGGAGGGGAGAACATGAAGGAGGAAAGGGACCAAGCACATGAAGGGGAGGAAGCACATATATGAAAGGGTAGCACATGAACGGGGGAGGGAAGCACATAAAGAGGTAGCACGTGTGGGGGAGGAGAGCACAACAACAGAGAAGTAATGGCAGTAACCGCTTTACCATCTTATTGCTATTAAGCAGGAGTGGATGCTGAGCTCCTCGTTGTATATAGGACGGTTCCCAGACTAAGCTTTGAGCTACCCATCTGCCTGAATGAAACTGGGTTCTGTCCTGATGACAGTCCAGTACAAGCCACTTCACTCCCCTACTGAACAAAGCCATGTGAGAAAGGGAGACGGGTATCACAGAAGAGTGAAGAGATGGAGTAGCACATAGGGAGGATAGGCATCCCCTCTACTACCAGCCAGTGCTTCCCACCAGGAGTCTGCCTGGTTTGAAAGATTGCTAGTGTGGGCTTGTCTATTACTAGGAGAACAAACCAATATGAGAAAAAGTCAAAAAAACTAGGTTTAAAGCTAAAATCAATATGAGGAAGTTTGAATGAAAATCAAAAAAAAAAATTGAAAACTAAAACTTAGTAATAACTTTTTTACTCAACTTTTAAACTAACATATGTAACATATTGGGCCACATGAAAAGGAAAATGTCAGGTCTAAAATTACTTTTTGCCCATAGCAACCAACAGAGGCCCCTTAAAAAATTTTTTCCAGATCTTTTAAAGAAATGAGAGAGGTGCCTGATTAGTTGCTTTGGGCAACAAAGAGAGTTTTTAGACTAGAAGTTTTTACATGGGGCCCCATTGTTTCTTTTAAAACATACAAGCCCTTTTGTTTAAAAAATGTACAATATACTGTAGTCTCTAATCTCTCTCTAATGGGGAAACCATTTATTGTTTATTTTTTACAAAAAATTCCTTCAGAAACGAAAAAAAAAAAATCAGCTTCTACATATGTAATAAGTTTTTAATTAAAAAAGAATTATGGTTTTGTTTAGATAAAAAAAATTTAATGGGTTCAAGGAAGACTTTTATTCGATGAAGAAAAAGTTTATTTTTGTACTTTATGGTACGTAAGAAAAGATAAATTGGTGAATTCTTTGATCTCAGCCCAAATTTGGTTCCCTGAATGAAGAGCATAAAAGGCTTAAAGGGGTGTTTTGGGGCCCCAAATTTCTCATTTGCTCTTGAGGTATAGTAGAAGAAAAAACCTCATACTTACCTCCCAAAACGCTTTATTTACCCCGACTACCGATCCTTCACGCCGTAAAGCGGGAAAAGGTCTTCATTCGCCTGACAAGGTCACCTGCACATGACGTGTGGCCTTTTGATTGGCTGCCCCCGTGCATGAATGATGGATTTCATGCTTATTTCCTTTGAAACACCTGCGCGGGGGATCTCCCCGGAGTGTCGGGGAGGTAAGTATAGATTTCTGTTTATTTTAAAACCATACCCTGACAGCAAATGGGCGTTGAGGCCCCAAAAAAAACCTTTGAAATTTCCCAGAGATTGAGTGTTCCATGCTAAACTTTGCTATGCCCCAAGAATTGTAATTTAAATTTTATAGAGGGGACCCCACTGCTGTTTCCTGAAAGGGTTCCAGGACCCGGGTTTTCCCCCCGCCAATGGGTTTAAGGGTGGCTACATGGCTTCTCTCTTTCACTTCTAGGGGAGTTCTGAATATAGTTGAGAACTTGTGATTGAGACCAGTTGATTAAACAAGACTTAAAATAAAGAATAGAATACCCCTAAAGAAAAACCCTTTTGATTTAAATGGTTCTTCACCTAGAATGTTTCCACTTTTTTAAATCTTAAACACCCCCCACATTTTTTATAAGCAAAAATTTTACTACCACAATATTTAGTAAGAAAAAATTCGGGGGCTTTTCCCCTGTGTCATAAAAATAAAAAAACCTTAAGAAAGTTTTTGGAATTAATAAAATAAAGTCTAAGTCATGAGAAGAAACCGATGTTAACTTGGTGGACAGCATGATAGACAGCATCACTTCCATCTAATGATTGTAGAGTTTGGTCCGGATTTCGGATGAAAGGGGGTGACCTGTACCCCCCCAGGGCCACATGATTGTTATTGTTTTCGCCTTATTCCAATGTTAGGGGGGGAAAAGGGCCCAAAAAGGGAAACTTTTTGATTTGTAAAAAAAATTGCCCCAAAATGTAACAAATTGTGTTTGCGCTAAGTGCATTGCGGGGTTCCTAGGGTACATACCCTGAGTGGGGCTGCCATTGTGGGGGGGCAATGCCCCTGCGGTTTTAAAAGGGTGACAGATTAAAGTGCGTTAGGGAAGGATCGTTTGTTTACGTAGATCCCCTTTTTACAGTAACGGATACAATCTGAGACATCATCCAGAAGAATTATAGAGACCCCAAAGAAATGCACAAAAAATTTTCCCCTAATTGTGAGCTGTTATAGTTCATGATAGTGGGCTAATTTGGAAGAATTGTGTTTGTTATTAGCCTTATCTTTAAAAAAGTAACATTTACAAAATTTTTTAGTTTGGGAAAAAAAGTTATTTTTTAAACCCAACTGTTAATGCTATTTGTGTGACTTTTTTTTTGGAAAAAAAATTTTTGTGGGGGGGGACTTGTTTTGATTTGTATGGAAATTTTTCACTTTGTTTTTTTTTCCCCTAAAAAAATAACATTTTTCTGCTTTATGTGACCCGTGTTGGTATGGACAGAAAATTACAGTGACTGACGCTTTAACATGAGGTTAACGTACTTTCCGTTTTTATTAACTTGAGTTGATTTTTGGGGGACGGGAATTGGGGTAAACTGTAGTCTCCCCTTTAAGATTTGGAGTAATTTTTTTTCCCAGTATAAATCACATTTTTTTTCTTATGTACTACAAAAACTAGAACACAGTTAATAAATGTCTATAAGAAACAAAAGGGAAAATACTTTTTTCATAGTTCGTTTCATGAATCTAAAATGCTGATCCCACTGCTTGTTTACTTTCATCAACTGTAATATCAATATTAATATTTCAATACAAATGCTTAAATACATTGTTGAAAAGTCTGATAAAAAAATCACCTCCCATTTTAATTATTCATGTTCCCTCCACCACTTGTTTTTTTTTTGCTGACTTTAAAAACAGTCAAATTAATCGATAATATATATTACAAAAATTTTTTTGTACAGTTTGCCTATAAAGATATGACTTTGACTGCCGCAGCCAGTTTTGACCCCCCTGACAAAGCCCATTTTTGAAATCTGACATTTATCAATTTAAATGAGAATAACTTTTTGATACTTTTACCTATCCATGTGATTAAGAGATTGTTTTATTGTGACACATTGTGCTTTCCCCCCCTTAACCCCGGAGTCTTTTTTGGCCTCTCTGACAGGCCCCCCTTTTTTAAATCTGTCATGTGAAATTTATGTAGAAAAACTTTTTGACATTTAACTATCCTGTGATTCAGAGATTTTTTTCTCGTGACACAATGTGCTTTAATATTAAAGAAATTTTGTCCAAAAATGCTTGTTTATTTGTGAAAAATAAAAAAAAATGTGAAAAAATTTGAAAAATTCCCATTTTAAACTTCAAAAATTTCTGCATGTAAGACAGTAGTTATTAATCAAATATTTTATAAACTAGCATCTACCATTGTTGCTTATTTTGGGCTAATTTTTTTAAATCTTTTTTTTTTTACGCATTGGGTGTTAGAAATTTAGTGTAATTTTCAAATTTTCAAAAAAATTTTTGCAATATACATTTTTTGGGACCGTCCAGTTCTAACGTGACTTTGATTGCCCTGTTGTAATACCCCCATAAATGACCATTAAATAAAAACAAAACCCCCTTAAAGTATTCAAATACATTTGGGAAGTTTATTAACCCATTAGGGTTTTCAAGGGAATTAAAGCAAAGTGGTTTTAAAATTTTAAAATTTCACTTTTTTTCAGTTTTAAAATTTTTTTAATTTTTCACAAGAATACGGTAATTGATCGGGATTTCAACTTAAATATTGTTTTCCCCGATTCGGCCGCTTTCAGAGTTCCCCACATGGGGCCCCTAGTGCATTTTTTGGCTAAACCACAACCCAGAATGGGAGGAGCACCTACCGGATCTGGGGTCCATTTTCTTTTCAATTTTTTTTAGGGGCCATTTCAGTTTGGGACACCCAAAGGGTTCCAAAAATTTAAATTTAAAATACCCTAAAAAGACCCAATTTTGGAATTACACCCCTTAAAAATTTTAACCCGGGGGGTTTTGCAGTGAGTATATCAACCCAAGGCGTTTCAAAAATTTTTTTTTGGTTGGGCTTGAAAAGGGAAAAAATTTTTTTTTCAAATAATCTGCAATTTTAGCAAAATTTTTAATTTTTACAAGGCATCCTGGTAAAAAAAGCACCCAAAACCTTGTTACCAATTTTTTTCAAATTCGGCAATACCCCACATGTGGGGGTAAAATGCTGTTTGGGGGCCCTGGGGGGGTACAAGGGGGGGGAGCCATTTGGGTTTTTTGGAACCCGATTTTTTGGTGGGGCAGTCCATTACAAAACCCCCAAAGTACCAAAAAGGTGAAACCTTCCCAAAAATCACCCCTTTTGGATTCACACCCCATGGATCTCATTAGGGGGGTATTTTATATTTTGGGTGACAGGTGTTTCCAAGTGGGTTTTTTTTTTTTTTTTTTGATTGGGTATAAAATGAGGGGGGAAAAAACCCAAATTCCCCCATTGTTTTTTTTGGGCTTCAAATTTTACAGCGTTCGCCATGCAGTATAATGACAGGATATCTTTTCTATGGGGGGCGGGACAATTGCAATGATAAGATTTAATAGTTTTTTATGTTTTATTACTTTTAACAATGAAATAGGTCTATAAAAAAATTTCGTTTTTATGTTTTCCTTTTCGATACCATAAACGGTTCAGTTTTCTGAATCGGAGCTGATTTTGGGCTTTTTTTTTTGTGGGGGTGGTTGAGTTTTTATTAGTACCATTATAGGGGCATATGCCGCTTTGGGTTTTACTTTTATTAAGGTTTTTTTGAGGCATTTTGAACAAAAACAGCATTCCTGGGGTGTTTTTATTTTTTTTTTTTACACGGTCGTGCGGGATAAAATACATATATATTATCAGAAGGGCGATACGATTTCAGGATAACCCCAAATTTTTTTTTTTTTTATGTTTTACTGCTTTTTTCACAAACAAAAATACCTTTTATTCAAAAAAAAGGGAAAAAACGTTTTTGCATCGCATAGTCTGAGGGCCATAATTTTTTTTTTTTTTCTGTGTACGGAGTTGTGTAGGGGCTTTTTTTTTTTGCGGAAAGAATGCCGTTTTTTATTGGTATTTTTGGGGGGAAAAGACTTTTTTACAGTTTTAAATAATTTTTTGGAAGGGTGGTGAAGAAAAAAAACTCAAACTGATGTTTTTTATTTTTATTTTTAACCGCTCACCGGCAGTACCATGCCCGTTAGCTTTTCTCTCTGGGTATAATTACACTATACCCCATTTTTATAGTTTTTTTTAAAAATTGAAAACACTTTAAAAAAAAAAAAGTGTTTTTATTGTGTTAAATAATTTTATGCATCGCTGCTTTTTAGAGCCATAATTTTTATTTTTTCCCTATACAGGCTGGAAGGATTTTTTTTTGCAGGATGAACTGAAGTTTTAATTGGAAAAACTTTGGGTTTATATGAGTTTTTTTACGCTTTTTATTCCTTTTATTGCTGCAGGTGTACAAAATCGCAAATTTTGTGACGTTTTTTTTTTTTTTTTTTACGGTTTTACCGTACGGGTTAATTAAAAGTGAAGTTTTAGGGTGGGTCGTTTTCGCACGCCCGATACCAAATATGGGTAAATTTTTTATTTTTGATCTTTTTTGTGCCCATGGCTTTTTTTTTAAAGGGGAAAAAAGGGAGGTGTACGTGTTTTTAATTTTTTTTTTTGTGTTTGTGTTTTCTTTTTTTACTTTTTTTTTACTTTTTTCACTTTTTTTTACTTTTTCCCCATGGGGGTTTGTAAAGAAATCCCCCCCTGGGGAAAAGCAACGTTAGATTTCTGTTTTAATAGGGCCTGGCACAGGTTTTTGCTGTGCACAGGTCGCCATGGGGAACTACTGACACCTGCCCAAATGCTTGTGGGCATGGTACGCACCGACACCCCATCATTCAGAAGCATCCGGGGGTCCCCTAAGAACCAGTAGCCATCTCCCCGCTTGCGCGCCGACGGAGGCAGAACTTACTCCGCTGCCCGCCCTTCTTATCGAGCCATGACAGGGGCGGGAAAGAAACGTTAATCACCCACGGGCCCGGAAACTCACTCCGGCTCGGGGATAAAGGATGGGCCAGCGGTAATTTGTTGCGGGGTTGTGCGCGGGGTCGCCCGCCCGGCGATCGCCAGACGTATGGATACGTCCATTTGCGGGGAAGTACTTTCCCCCAGGGGATGCATACGTCCCTGGTCGGGAAGAGGTTAAGTTAATAAAATTTTTTCGTTTTTTTTGAGAAAAAATCAAAAAAATGGGGGAATGTTGAAAAAGTCTGCGGCAAGACAAATTGTTATTCCACACAAAAAAGTTTTTTATCAACACTGCATATTCTACTCGGGTTGACAGATTTTTAAAAGTTTAAAAAATTTTTTTTTTTTCATGACATTAGGGGGGCCCAATAAAATTTGTATTGTTTCCCTTTCAAAATTGTCAAATAGATTTTTTAGGGACCTGTCCCGTTCGAAATGGCTTTTAAAAGGCCTGAAAGTTAATACCCCCATAAAAGACTCCCTTTAAAAAAAAAAAACACCACTTAAAATATTTAAAAACATCATTTAGGGGAAATGTGTCAACCAAAATTTGGTGTTTCATAGAAATGGGCAACCCCGGGGGGGTGGCCTGGACCTGGATGGAGTAAGCGGGTGTGGGCAAGAGTCCCTTTGGGGAAGCCCCGACAAACAGCCCAATAAACCCTATACTGCCTTTCATCTACCACAATCCAGGTCCAGTCCTCTGGGCCTCCCCGCCCACTTTGAACCCCGGGGGCGGGTCTAAAACACGCGGCACAGGCAAACCCGGGCCCCGGAATGCTGGCGGCCTGGGCCCGGCGGAAGAGCTGAAGCAAGCGCACCCACTTACAGCATCTCCCGTGGGCGGGCGTGAGTGGAGGGTCGGGGTGGAACGGTGCTCCCAGCTGTCACCCCCAAAAAACCCCGGACCTAGACCCGAGAGAGGGAGCGAAACCCGCAGATGCTGGGGGCAGAGGGGTGAGTTACTGGCCCCCCGTGAGTATCCCAGAGCGGGGAAACACGACAAGCACGCCCGGGCATACAAGGGCCCCGTTCTGGACATTATAAGCCCGCAGGCACACGGTCTCCTTGGTCTATGGGGGGAAAATTTTAGGGAAACCCACCGGGCATTTGCCAGTTAGTGAATCTGTGCCCCTGACAACCTAGAGTGACCCAGGGCCAAACTGGTGCGGACACCTTGACACGCACGCTATTTTGTTATGCATGTAACGGGAGCCCTTCGAATAAGGGGCCACTCAGCCCCATACCCAAAACCCCGCCTCATCCTTTTTGAAATTTCCCTCATTGGGGGTCATTTAATCCTCTATTTCTTTCCCTCGATCCAATTTTCAAGGTTTTCACTAAAATAACGCCTCCCCCCAATCTGGGAAGATCTGGGCCATTTTAAGTGCCCTTTAAAACAGGAAAAATTTGCAATTTACCCTGCTGTGGCATGCAATCTTAAAAACTGTCTCCTAGTCTTTTACCTCAAAAAACCCTATACACAACCTTTCCCAAAACTCGATCAGCAAGTGAAATTTTTCCAAAACCCCTGCGGGGGTTAAATTTTCCAAGAATTCATACATCCACCCCCCCTATATCCCAGAACTCAAATATCTTGAAATACCCAAGAGACAGACAAATAAGGAAGAAAAAAAAAAAAAAACATACCTGCAAAGCTTTTACCTTCTGACTGCGGACTCTCATCTATGCCATTCCGTACACACAAAAAAATTAGAAGTGCCTCAAAAAGGTCCCAATGCACCAAACCGACTAAACTCACCCAATTTTTTCAACAGTCCTCTCCAAGGCTACAGTCACTGGAAGACCAAAATCCTTTTTCTCAACTGTCCGTTTCCTCTCCTCAATCGGAATCAGTTGACTTGGAACAACAAGAAATGACCGATCAAGTCTCTTCTATGGAGGCCACCTTACAAAAGCTTTTCACCTCCTTCAGGGACATGCTGCACAAAGACATTAAGCAAATAATGACAGACCTGAAATCTGATATCCAAACACTTGTAGTGAGAGTAGACCATGTTGAAAAGAGAATGATAGAACTGACCACCTCACATAATTCACTCATCGATGCGAATGCTGAACTAGAGGAGGAAGTGCAAAGATTGTCATCCAAAATCCTGGATCTCGAGGACAGATCCAGGAGAAACAACATCCGAATCCGAGGTATACCGGAATCAATCTCCTCAGAGGTTCTGTCTCCATTCCTGACAGACATGATGGCGATTGCGCTCCCGGAGGCTTCTCAAACCGATTTATTGATTGATCGGATTCATCGCCTCCCGAAACCAAAACCTCTCTCTGCAGCAGTCCCAAGAGATGTGATATCCCGCATACATTTTTTCAAAACTAAGGACAATTTCCTCAGAGCTCTGAGACACCAAACTCAACTTCCTGACAGATTCTCCAGCTTATCCATCTTCCCGGATCTCTCAGCAGGTACAATGCTGAAAAGCAAGGAATTCGCACCCTTCACGAAGATTCTCAGAGAGCACGATATTAGCTACCACTGGGGATTCCCGGTTAAGCTAATGATCTTCAAGGACAACCTTACCACGGTGTGTCACTCTCCAACCTCGGCAAAGAATCTTTTGCTCTCCTGGGGACTTCTAACTTCCTCTACAACAACGACGCCACAAAAGAAAGCCCCAAGCAGACCAGAAGCCATCACCCCACTTTGGTCGGAGAAGTCTACCAGATCCAGAGCACGTGCCAATGACTGACGTACCTAGTTAAATTATGGCAGGTACTTTTCTTTTACAGGTTCCCACGGCCTCTCGACTTGACCCTTACTAGGTTACTTTAGCTTAGGCAAGAACTTGCCCCCAACACATCTCCAAAATTCCTGGAGATATTCCTGTTCGCAGTTTTTCATGTTGGCTTGGTTGGCCAAAAGTTTTGAGTTCTTAGACGTTGGTTGTTGCCATGTATTTCAATGTGTATCTAAGTCATAGTAACGAAATTTGTGGTAGCCTTATGTTGATTCCTACTAGCACTATTTATCTCTCACCATGTCGATCAAATTCCTATCACTGAATACAAACGGTCTCAACTCTCCATGTAAAAGATCGTGTTTATGGAGGGAGGTCATTAGGTTGGGTGCCGATGTGGTGTGCCTACAAGAGACGCAACTTTGCGGAAAAGATTCCTTCCGACTCCAACATAAAAAATTTCCTTGGGCGTTCCACGCAACGCTAGACCTAAAAAAGGCCGGAGTGTCTATGTTTGTTAGGGATTCTGTTGCTTTCTCCTTGAATCAGTCAATTATGATCCCAAAGGGAAATTTGTATTGTCAAGTACCTTAATGCTTTTTTTGGGGG
>JAODAL010045376.1:0-31999 GCA_025379985.1 Phyllomedusa bahiana
GTGATATTCAACAAGTGGAAGGGCAAAATTGAAAAAGAACACCTATCTGAAATGTATGCTGATAATAAAAGTGGAGTTTTGCACCTAACAAAGAGACCTGCAGTTACTAGAAATGATGTGTATCCTAATATAAGTTCAGGCTGCCCATTATCAGGAAATATTTCAATAGAAAACTGTTAATAATAAAGCTATTGCAGTGCAAATGTCTACACTAAGTCTTGGTGAACAATATCCAGTATTCTTTATAGTGCTTGTCTGTGTTCGACCGCGGGGGGGCCCCCCCCTCCGCTCCCCCCGTGACTTTACAGCGGTAGATGCCCCTTTTAAAATTCTCTATCTAACTACAAAAATTTCTTCCAATCTCTGACCTTACTAAGTTGTAAGGATCAAGCTAACAGAAAGAGCTTTCTCTGTGAAAAAATTTTAGAATAATTTCGCTGAGCTGTTTGCACAGAGGCAGAGCGCACATCCTACTGCTTTGAGACGCTGAGAGACACTGATCATGAACAGGAAGGGCTGTTCTATGTAAAACGAGGTCATGTGATTTTTCCAGCCAATCGCAACCATACACATCCCAGTCATGACGTCACACACACATTCTCCCCCTGCTCTATTCTGTAAGCTGATTTGTGGCCGCCAAAATGACAGGAAGCGCCGAAAATGGCGCGATATTAATTAGATGATGCACAGATTTTAACCTAAATTATCGCATGATCTAAAAATTTCGATCAACATAAAAACTGTGCCGATTTCAACTTTGTCGATAATAATCGCTCAACACTACTGACCACACCACCAGGCACAGGAATAATTATCTTCTATGGTCCAGGGATAACGTATTGAAAACTTTTACTAATTTATATAAATATTTGTATTGGGAAAAATCTGCTTTCTGTTGCCACTTGTAAGTCAGCAACTGGGAAGGTCTTCGATAGTATATATCCCAGCCAGGGTATTGGCATGTACCTGGAGAACCGCTTATGCATGTCACCAAGGTAAGGACCCTTGGTGAAATAGAAGATGACTTTTTATTGGGAGTAGACAAAGGGTGACATATCTGAAAATTGGCGTCGCCACGGCAGAAGCCGCATTGCGCCACTGAGCGCTTAGCGTATCAGTCCTAGTGTATGCAATGCGCCCATCGTTGCGTAACGGAGGCGCAGAACGTATCTTTACTAGTGTATGGAATGTGCCTCAATAGACGCATTGTGTTATGGAGGCGCACAGCATATCATTACTACTATATTTAATGCACCTTTTTAGGCGCATTACAATTAGAGATGGGCGAATTTCCCGAAATTCGTTTCGTTCACTTCGCCGAATTTCTTGGCAAAAAATAACTTCGTTCCGAATTACTTCGGCACGAATCACGTTAAAAAACACTATTTCCACGCTGCACAGAGCCTGCAGGGTGCTGTAGAATGTTGTTCCAGCTTAATTATGCAGAGGGAGTTTGGGTTTTGGTCTTCTTTACAATGTTGTGTTTTAGTATGACACGCACATGACTGCCGCCACTTCTTAGAATCGCTTCACTATAAAATTCCCTGGGCACTTAAGAGGGCAAAAATGACCAAAAAACTGAAGCAGGAATGTTCACTGATAAAGTATGCAGAGAAAGCTGGAAAAAAACAAGCTGAGAGCTATGTGGCAACATTAGTGAGAGAGTATGGAGGTGACGGCGGCAGCCACAGCAGCATGAGGTCAGACAGTGGCACAATGACATTCTGGAGGTGGCAAAAACAGGAATAGGTCACAGAGTGGCACAATGACACAGTGTGGAGGTCACGGCAGCAGCAGCATGAGGTCAGACAGTGGCACAATGACAGAGTGTGTATGTCACAGCAGCAGCCACAGCAGCAGCATGAGGTCAGACAGTGGCACAATGACACAGTGTGTAGGTCACGGCAGCAGCCAAACCAGCAGCATGAGGTCAGACAGTGGCACAATGACACAGTGTGGAGGTCACGGCAGCAGCCACAGCAGCAGCATGAGGTCAGGCAGTGGCACAATGACATTCTGGAGGTGGCAAAAACAGGAGTAGGCCACAGAGTGGGACAATGACACAGTGTGGAGGTCATGGCAGCAGCCACAGCAGCAGCATGAGGTCAGACAGTGGCACAATGACACAGTGTGGAGGTCACGGCAGCAGCCACAGCAGCAGCATGAGGTCAGACAGTGGCACAATGACACAGTGTGGAGGTCACGGCAACAGCCACAGCAGCAGCATGAGGTCAGACAGTGGCACAATGACAGAGTGTGGAGGTGGGTGGCAATACCAGTCCCTGGTAAAGATGGTTGGTGGCAGATAGAGAAACTGGCAGCAGATGTGTGGATCAGGCGGGTGGCAGCATCAGAATAGTGGCTGAGGCAGGTAGTTTGAACCCAGACTCTTTCTCACAGTTTGGGTGAGGCGTCATGGCTGATGTAGTCTGAGCCTAAGGCATTGGTGTGTGGGGAAAACCTGGCCCATCCATGCCTGATTTTATCTTGACAAAGGTCAGTCGTTCCACATTTCCCGTGGACAAGCGGGTTCTCCTTGGGGTAACGATGGCCCCGCCGCACTGAAAAACCCGCTTTGATGCCACACTACTGGAGGGCAACACAGCTTCTCCACTGCAGACTGGGGAAGTTGCGGCCACTCCTCCCGTGTGGCTGCCCAGTGGTCCCGCGGATCTTCTAACTGGGGGTGCAGAGTGCTGTCCAAGTAGGCCACCACCTGTTGGTTCAGGGGGCTGCCCCCAGGTCCTGCTGCTGCTGCTGCTGGCGAATACCCTCCTCACTAGGCGGGTGAAGGAAGCTGCTCATCAGTGATCCAGACTTAGGTTATGCTGATGGGCTGGTACTGCTCCTACCCCCCCACCTTCCCCCAGCAGCCGCGGCAGTTAGTCGTGGCGCTGAGGAACCCCCTGGTCAGACCTGTCAGAGGGGGCGATGCCGCACATAGGCAGGGCAACTGATTATGGAGGATTTCCCTATAGTATTTGAGTTTTTCCTCCCTTCAATAGCTGGGAAAAAGGCTCCCATTTGGACCAGTAGCGAGGATTTAATAGGCTGGAGAGCCAGAAGTCATCCCTCTGTCAGATGCTGACTATTCGGCTGTCACTACCCAGGAAAAAAAGCATTTCTGCGGGCCATCTGCACAAGTGACTCCGAGGGGGTTCCTGCCTCCATTTCCACTGTATACTGCCACGGTGCTTGGGGGGCATCTGCCTCGTCTTCCTCATCTCCATCCCACCTCCCCCAGCTGCTCCTGCTCCCTCCTTTTTGTCACCTGGGGAGAAATCCATCATTTCACCCGCAATGCTTCTGCTGGTGAAAAGAAGTATAAATACCAGAACCAGTGCTCCAGTGAGCTAGCTCCAGTGGGGTGCTCCATTGCTTGGTTGCTTCAAACTGAGTGCTTGTTGTGAGAACAGAGTGCGGAGTTACAAACCGGAGTTTAAAACAGGAGAGAAAAACAGGTAATAAAAAACCTCTTTTAGTTTTGTACCTCAAACTCCTTACCTTTATTTATTTTTTTTTTTCCCTTTATTTCCCGTTGCAAACCCTTATAAGGGCAGTTCACTTTCAACTTCCAGCAGTCAAATCTGCCATATGGGATGCACTAATGGGGAAAGAGGCCAGGGTTTTAAAACCGCTGTAGCAGATGTGAGAAAGTTTTTTACTCTGGGAGCTCCCTTTTAGACCTAGAGGAGCAAAATGGGACATCGGAGGGCGATTGACAAATGAAGTGAAGAGTTTGCTACTCTTGGAGCTAACAGTAGTGGGCTAATGTGGGGGTGGAGTATTGGATCAGCAGGGAAGGGAGGTGTGTTAGTTGGTTTAATGTAGACAGGGGGAGTTCTAGGGGTTACCAGAAAAAGGAAGGCGTTTCTCTCCTGAGATGCCTAGCAAAATTGCCAAGGTCTGGGGATAATGTGGGGAATCAGTCTCTGAAATGGCGCAGCCTAGTGGACATGCTCTTCCTAGCAGCCGGGAAGTGGCAGCCCCTCTAGTAGTAGGGGGGAGGGAGATTGCGGTAAGAAAAGACAGTTAGTAGAAGTTGTAGGGGGATTCTAAATCTGGAAGACGAGATAGAAATAATTTTGTCGCACAGGACTGCCTCAACCGAATGTTTGCTGTCTCCCTGGTGCAGGGTTCGGCATATGGTGTGGACCGGCAGTGGATAAATTACTGGGCGGGCGTGCTGGCGATGGACCAGCTTTTTTGGTCCATGTTGGAACCAATGGACAGAATACAGGTAGATGGAGGCATACCTAAAGAATTATTTTAAAGAACTAGGTCAAAGCTGAAGGGAAGGACCTCCAGGTTGTTGTTCTTGGAAATACTGCCTGTGAATGCGCTACTCAGGAAAGACAGCGGGAGCTCAGGAGTTAAATGCATGGCTGAGTCTTGTGTAGGACAGGAGGGGTTTGGGTTCTTAGAGCACCTGGGCTGACTATCATTGGGGTGGTACAATCTGTTTTCTACAGATTATAAATGTGCACCTGAATGAAGGGGTCTGCTGATGTGGGGAAGAATTCTATAGGGGTGCGGGTGTATTTAATCTAGGGATGAGGAGGGAGGACAATATAGAAATGGAATGGGTAGATAGGTTAGAGAGTGTGCACAGGACTAATATCAGCGGGTGGAGGAAGCGGAATGGGGGAGGTTGAGTGAGTAGATCACTGGATCAAGGGATTCCATGTGTTGCAAACCAGCATTGTAGATATTGTGTACCCACAATATTTCATGTATTCTCATGCCAATCCTTTTTTTTTTTTTTTAACTAATTGTGTAATAAATAATACTTGCTTGTCCACTAAAGGTATATTGTATATACCATGCCAATATACCAATGTAGAGATGTTTAATCGGATTGCCGTCATCTGAAAGGGAACGTTTATCCAGTGCTGTTACTGAAAAGGTACGTTTAATCCATGCTGTCTACTGAACAGGTAACGTTTAATCCCATGCTGTCTACCTAAAAGGTAAACGTTTAATCACCATGCGTTGTTACTTATCAGGTAAGATTTAATCCATGCTGTCTAGCTAAACAGGTAACGTTTAATCCATTGCTGTCTAACTGATCGGTTAATGTTGATTTCAATGCCATCTAATGAAAATGTTGGTACAATCCTAAACCGTTGACGGAAGTGTTAAAACTGGGAAGGGAAATTAAAATGTATTTTCACAAATGGCTAGAAGTCTTGCAACCAAATGGTGGAAATTGAGGTGCTTGTTGTAGAGGAGATGATTGATTGTGGTAGATTTGCTGTAACCATGGCTGGACACCTTCGCATGATTGGGAAGTCAAATTCAAGTTTTCAATCTATTTCAGAAAGACAGAGCGAACAGGAGGGGAGGAGGCGTGTGACTGTATGTAAGGAATAATATGAAGGCAAATGTGGAAAGAGGTAATAAATGGGCGGAAAGTAGCTAATGATGTGGAAACATTGTGGGTGGACAATACAAAGGGAGGATAATACAGAAAATTATTATTTTTGGTTGAAATCTATGACCCCAAACATCACTGAGGAGATAGAAGAAACAGATGCTTAATCAAATGGTTGCGGGGCCAGCACAGGCAGGTACAGTGATAATAATGGGTGAATTTAATTCCCAGGCATTGACTGGGAGTCTCGGTTCTGCATCAACTGAAAAAGGGAAGGAAGTTCCTCAATCTGTTAGAGGATAAATTTTATGGGGCAGTTGTGGGGAACACTAGAAGAGATGCTCTGTTGGATCTGGGCATTTCTAACAAAGCCAGAGAGAACTAGATGGAGCTGGTCACGGTTTCTGAAAATCTTGGTAACAGTGGACATTATATATTCACTTTACGTGGTAAACGGAAAAAAAGAAAAACCGGAGCGAGGAAGCAAGAAACATTTAATTTTAAAAAGGACCACAATTTTCCTTATTGAGGGGTGCAAATACAGGATCCTAGACTGGAGCAGCTATTAGCAAATGGTGATATAGTAAGCAGTGGGGGGAGGGAGCATTAAAGTATACTTTGGGAAAATTTATTGCAAAATATAGTTCCTATGTGGTAACAAGTTATAGGCGAATCTAAAAACTAAACAAACCATGGCTCCTACCTTCCTGTTTTAAGAGGCAATAAACAATAAAAAAAGGGCATTTCAAAAATAGAAAGTCAGAGGGGTCAGCATCAGCCTTCGAAAATTAAGAAAGCTAATAAAAATCTGTAAAAAAGTATTAAAAGCAGCTAAAATAAATCAATATGAAAGGAGGTGGCCAAGGACAGCAGACTAACACCAAGAAAATTCTTTTAAGCATATAATTCCAAAAAGCCAAAGTCAGAGCAAGTAGGACCCCTAAACAAATCTTTGATGGGGGCTGGTACTGGTGACCAGAGAAGGCAGGGAAACTAAATAGGTTCTTCAGTCAGTAATACTGTCAATGAAATAGGAGTTGATGGGGGTGGGCCAATTGCAGAAGTAGGTGGTGCCAGTACTGTTAATACATTATTCTGCTATAATTAATTCACTCAGCTGTAGTAAAAGTCAAAGGCCAAGTGTTAAATAAAAAAAATAAATAAAATGAATTGTGAACAAGCTCAGGACCTGAGGCATCACCCAAGAGTTCTTAAGAGCTCAGCTCGGTTATCTCTGCGTGCCTGTACATGTATTTGAGATTCTGGTGACTGGTATTAGTACCAGGAGACTGGCGCAAGGCAAATGTTACGTTCCCATCTTCAAAAAAGGTTCCAAGTCTTGCAAAGGATATTTATAGACCAGTAAGTTTAACATCTGTTGTGGGAGGAAAAATGTTTGAGGGGTCATCAAGGGGGGGACTATATACAGGAGTATGTGACAAATACAATATTATTAGTGATTGCCGCATGGATTTACTAAAGACAAAAGCTGTCAAGACCAATCTGATTTATTTTTATGAAGAGGGTGAGTAGAAGTGCTGGATAGGGGGCAGCTGTGGATATTGTTTGATGTTTAGACTTGGAAAGGCAATTGACACTGTCCCTCATAAAGCGTTTTGTTGGTAGTAAACTAGAATCTTTGGTTAGAGATAACAGTGTGTATTGGATCTAAAAACCTAGCTTCTAGATGTACCAGAGAGTGGTGGTAAACATGACTCCTACTCTGAGGTGGTCGCCGGTCGTGGTGGTGTGCGCAGGGGCTCCAGTGATTGGGATCCTCTCTTAATTTAATGAATTTTATTAGATGATATAGTAGAAGGGATCGATAGCCACTCGCTCGATTTTTTGCAGATGACACCAAGCTATTGCAGGAGTAGTGCAATCTATGGAAGATGCTCATAAATTGCAAGCGACCTGGGACACACTGAGTGCTTGGGCATCCACTTGGCAAATGGATGGTCAATGTGGATAAATGTAGGTTCGCTTCTGGGGGAGAAATAATCTACCGGCATCATATGTCCTAAGGGGAGAAAAACTTGGAGAAGCGCTGATGCTTGGGAGTTGGAAAGATCTGGGGCGTTCTTTGTAAATCAGTAGAAACTACAGAATAGCATGCAATGTCAATCAGCTGACTCTAGAGCAAGTAAGATATTGCCGTGTATTAAAAAGAGGCATGGACTTCGCGGGAACAAGGATGGTAATTCTACCGCGTACCAAGCATTGGTTGCGTTCCTCACTTAGTATTTGATTTCAGTCTGGGCCCCAGTTTTATTTGAAGAGAATGTAATGGAGCTAGAGAGAGTACAAGACGAGGCAAACCAAATTATAAGGGAGAATGGAGCATTTTTGTTATGAGGCGAGGTTAGTAGAATTGAAACTTATTTAGTCTGAGAAAAGACGGCTTCAGGGGCAGGATTAATTTATATAAATATATAAATGGTCCTAACAAAAAGTATGGGGAGAAATTATTTTCAGTGAAGCCCCTCAAAGTACAAGGAGGGAAATCTCCCTTCAGACTAGAGACAAACAGGATTCAATCTCCAGAGGAGAAAGAGCTTTTCTTCATTGTAAGAACTGTGAATTGTAGAATAGCCTACCTGAGGAGGCTGGTAACGGCAGGAACTTGTAGCAGAGTTTCAGAAAAGCTTAGATATCTACTGGATCTAAAGAATATTAATGCGTAGTAGCATTTAAAATTTCTGGATCCTGGCTGGTGGGTGGCTCTGGGGTCAGAGATGATGGTCTACACTGGTGCAGTTGATTAATGCACCTTTGTGGGTTCTCAATGTAAATTAACCCAGTGGTGACGCTGACTTAATGTCCTTGTCTCTCTACCTCCACCCATTCCCCCCACCCTTGGTTGACTTGATGGGACACGTGTCTTTTTTCAACCGTACTAATATGTATAATATATCGCTCCAATGTCCTCCGCCTCTCCTCCTCTATTTCAGTCCCCACACGGACTCATGTGGCCGCGAGACGTAGTCGCACACGTCTCCAGTCCCCTGCCCAGAACAGATTTTTCAGCATCTGTTCCAGGACATGAAGAAGTTGGAATGACGTTATTCATCCCGTTAGTACTGGCGGACTGACAAATAACTTTCGCACTCGAATGGCCTCAACAAACGGCAGGTTGTCACGCATGAGCTGGACATGCTGACATCAATGTTACACAGGGGATTACTTCTGTCTGCCTGGATCATCAAAAAATCGTTAATGGCCTTTCTTGTTCATACAGTCGCGGCTCCACAACATGTGCAGGCTGGAATTCCAACGGGTGAAAACATCTCATATCAGAGTGTTGTGTGTTGGGGGGAGGCCGTTCTGCGCTGCAACTCGGAGGAGCAGGTGGTTCCTGGGATTTATATGAATGGAATAAAGTGCATGCACAGTTTCCTGGCACATTTTCAGAATGTTCTGAAAGATCGTGGTAAGACTTCAGGAACCTGTTTATCAACCAGATTGAACACGTGCAGCCATGCAGGGCGCCATGGGACCATCCCTCCTCGGGTGAAGACGCGGGACACCATGTTCTCCCCATTGTCGTCACTAAGGTTTCCGATTATGCAGTTGGCGGGAGAAAGCCACAACATCGATTTCTTGCTGCATGACGCGGAGAGTTCCTCCCCTGTGTGACTTCATTTCTTCGAGGCAAGCCAGGTGTAGAATTGCGTGACACGCGGTGCCATACACATGTGGTATGATGGTAGGCAATACTTGTGGAGGCTGAGTGGTGGGTGGTAGGTGGAGAGGAGGAGAAGCGGGCCATTGCGCAGGAGCAGCGTTTGACAACGTTGGTGGAGGAAGCGGCGTCTCCTGTCCAAGTTGTTGGAGTGCCTGGGCCGCGAAGCACATATAACCCAGTGGGCCGTAAAGGACATGTACTGGCCCTGACCGTGTTACAAGCTCCAGACGTCCGCGCTGGCCGTGCGCAATTGGAACAAAACATAAGCTTAAGGACTGGCCACCTTCCTGTTCTACATATTTATGAAGTGCTGGTACTGCCTTTTGGAAAGAAATTACGGCTTGGAATCACGTGTCCATCTCGCTCGCACAAGCCATTAGTTCTCTGAATGGTGCAGAGCGTCCACCATTGTTTGGAAAGGGAGGACATGCATCTAGTCAGACAATTTGGACAGGAGCACGGTAGCTTGCTGCACCTTTAGGGATGGTTTGGACGCATACTGTGCTTGTCTCTTTGCAATCGCCCCGCTGAACAAACGTGCTGGCGGCCATGGAAGTTCGTGAGGAGCAGGAGCATCTGGACCGGGAGATGATGTCAAAGAGAAACAGCTCCCTTACTGCAGAGGTGTTGGAGCCTTGACTGGCTGCAATGGACATGCGTGACACTGGAGCGACTGCTGATGCTGCTGTTGCTGCGGCCGGCAGGATGGACACAACACACATCCTGAGCCTCGTTTTCCTAGGCCACAGGATGGTGACGCATGCTATAGTTGACGCAGGGGCCGTGGGTGCAACGTTAGCTCCCTTGGCCACGCATTCACTTTATGCTTACAGATTCTACCATTATACCCATATTCGGGCTCCTCCCGGTGTCTTAGCAAAGAACTGCCACACCGGCGAGTATCAGATTTTACCACCAACGCTCGCACTGAGTGACTACTGCCGCCGCTGCGCTCGCTGAGGCCCTGTGCGCTACTTCTTGGGACCTGTAGAAGGGGTTTTTAGACCCCGTTGTCGCTTGGCTTCAAGACCTCACTGATGCTGCTATCCTGCTGACTCACAGGCCCCACACGACCACTTGCGGCTGCGCCGCTGCTGACGCGCAAGCTGACGCCCTCTTTCTCCTGATACAATGATGAAGCCTTGGCTCACCTGTGCTACCAATTGCGGGTCGGCTCACATCATCATCTATTATGGTTTCATCGACACTGCTGTCCTCCATCATCGTGGTCTTGGTATGCAGAGGCTGACCCCTCACAAACAATGACTCCCATGCCACTCTTCACTTACTATACTTTGCGACCCTACTGCAAGAAGCAGGGGATATTGGCCCATTTCTTCTCGCTGCCAAGTAGCTGCTGACTGCCCTCCTCACAAATTGTTCATCCTCGCTATATAGTGGCGCGAGCCCAGAAACACCATAGTAATCTCCTGGTGAGGGAACGGAATGGGGACAGAGGCCGGGTTGAGGGATAGGTGAGGGGCTGACCGCTCCGGGCAATGCCATCTAAGGGTTGTGTCTGACGTTCCACCGACTCTTGACTGGGGTTGCAGATGTCATCTGGGTGGAAGTGGCATGACCTGGTCAAACCAATCAAGAACATTGGGTTGCCTGAAAAACACTCGGCGTAGATGACAGCTGGCAGTTGTGGCCTCACGCGGAGTTTGACGTGGACCCCTGCTGCGACACTCCCATTGCTATGCTGCGGAACCTGGCCTGAATGTTTGAGCTCTTGCCACTCGGAAGGTGAAGAGCCTGCACCTCTTGTCAGACATACTGTTGTTCTAAAATTGTAAGACACTGTTGATGTAGATATCTCTGTATATGATAAATACACACCTGTATTTGACTCCCAAAATGACCAGTAACAAGCTTGGTAACACCTTGGATATAAATTGGGCTCTCCAAAATGGACAGGAAAAATTGATTGTATGTTGCCGTTTACAATACTCTGTGTATTTTTACCTGAATATATTAACCCGCACAACAGGCTTAATTAACTTCGGAAATTTTATGAATTATTGCTACAGAATTTCTTTTGTGGCGGGTGAAAAACAAAGTTTCTTTTACTGAGGCTACAATGCAGAAACAATTGATTAATTTACCCTGGATGTAAATTGCGCAAATGAATTGAGCAGCCACAAAACTACTAGCTTTGTTAGCGTTTGTTAAAATTGCGGGTCTTTTTCTACGCTTCACACAAGAGAAAAAATTGTAATTAACCTTCGCTTTGTGAATTATGGTCAGGAAAATTGTATTTTTTGCAGTGAAAAAGACGGTTTTCTGGATTCAACACAGCAGGAAAAAACAACGCTTAATTAACCCCTGTATGTAAATTGCCGTAAAAGAATTGAGCAGCCACAAACTACATAGCTTTGTAGCGTGTTACAATTGCGTGTTTTCTACGTACACAAAAGAGAAAAATTGTAATTAACCTTTGCTTGTGAATTATGATGACAGGAAAAATTTGTAATTTTTGCGCGGTGAAACAGACGTTTATTTTTGTCACCACAGCAGGAAAAAACAACGCTTAATTAACCCCTGGATGTATATTGCGCATAAGAATTCGAGCAGCCACAAACTGCTAGTTTGTAGCGTGTTTACAATTTCCCTGTTTTCTATACTAAACAACAAGAGAAAAAAAATTGTAAATTAGACCTTTGCTTGTGAATATATGGTACAGGAATTGTAATTTTTAGGTGGTGAAAAAGACGGTTTATTTTTGTCACCCAGCAGTAAATACAACAGCTTAATTAACCCCTGGATGTAAATTGCGCGACAGAATTGAGCAGCACACAAACTGCTAGCTTTGTAGCGTGTACAATTGGTGTTTTCTCCTACACACAAGAGATAAAATTGTAATAACCTTTGCTTGGGTGAATTATGGTACAGGAAAATTTTAATTTTTGGGGGTGAAATAGACGGTTTATTTTTGTCACCACAGCAGAAAAAAACAACGCTTAATTAACCCTTGGATGTAAATGGCGCAAAAGAATTGAGCAGCCAGAAACTGCTAGCTTTGTAGCGTGTGTTACAATTGGCGTGTTTTCTACGCTTACATCAATCAAGAGAAAAAAATTGTAATTCCTTTGCTGTGAATTATATGGTACAGGAAAATTGTAAATTTTTGGCGCGTGAAAAAAGACGGTTTCTATGGAGTCACCACAGCAGAAAACAACGGTTAATTAGCCCCTGGATGTAAATTGGCAAAAGAATTGATGCAGCCACAAGCTATTGCTTTTGTAGCATGTCACAATTGTGTGTTTTCTACGTCACAACAAGAGAAAAAAATTGTATCAACCTTTGCTTGTGAATTTGGCTACAAGGAAAATTGGTATTTTTTTGGCGGTGAAAAAAGACGGTTTCTTGGAGTCCACCACAGCAGAAAAACAACGATTTAATTAACCACCTGGATGTAACATTGCGAAAAAGAATTGAGCAGCCAAAATGAAGTGGTTATTTTTATTGTAAAAACGCTGTTTCTTTAAATGAATACAAAGGAACTGGCTTTGATCCCCCTTGGAATATTCAATGTGCTGTGAGCAGATTGCATTAAAAATGTTATGAGCTGCAGTGGGTCGCACACTGGACTTCAGATCCAATACCCCATACAAAATCAGAAATAGAACATTAAGAAGAAGCGAGTCTCTGAGACAAGCTGAGACACCCTCAAAATCGTGTTATATAAAAATTTAGTCTCTTCAGTAACAAGATATCACAATCAGCCGCGGCAGCACTTCCCTGATCAGTACGAGTGAGAGGAGTGTGAGCTTACCCAGCCTTCGCGCCCCGGACTTATATAGTGCGGTGACGTCACAGCATCCGCCGTCTCTGGTTGGCTTCATCTTGCACATGTCATGCAGGCTATGCCCTTCTTCCTCCCAGAGTGCTTTGCCCCATGTAACTTCGTTAGAATCAATTCGCCCATCTCTAGTGTATACTTACCCTAACCACTCTCTTGTAATAGGATGTGTTCCTTCCTACACAGGGAGGCTATGTTCACACGGCTGATTCACGCCTTAATTGCGGGACGGATTTCGCCCGCAATTACGGCGGGTGTACGGGAGCGGGGCGGGGCGGGGGGTCTGGCAGCTCGCCGGCCCATAGAATTTCATTATCCACGGCGCGTATCCCGCTGGGATAATGTGCATGTCACATATCACAAATACGGCGAGCGGGGAGAGGAAACGGAATCCATAGTTCTCTATGAGAACTGTGGATTACCGTACTGACCGGGACGGATTTCAGCCGTATTTGCGTGCAGTATGGCGCGCAATATGGACTGAAATCTGTCGCAAAATCAGCCGTGTGGACGTAGCCTAACAGTCTCCAATCATTGCTGATGGTATCAGTCTGTGTAGGAACATAGGCCTTTAACAAGGGAAGAGGTAACGTCCAAGACCTCATTTTGTTAATTTTCAGGAGGAATAACAGAGGAATAGCCCAATATTGTATTGAATAAGAGAAGATTTTACAAAATTGTTATTTCATGGAGGAAAAAAAACTACTATTTTCTAAAACATTCATATCAGGAGGTGTCACAGGTTCTCTTCAATTGTTATGTATTCTGGCTGCAGGGTGCTGATACTCTAGACAAGTAGTCTAGAAGAAGTATATCACTATGTGGTATGGCCAATACATTGTGTTATTGGTTTTATTAGTGCATAAAGGTAGCCTACACTTGTCCTGGCTAAAAGAGCAAGTGTGCGCCAGTTCTTGACCATCTGATTAAGTGTTTGTTTAACTTATGATCCATGTTGGTTTCTTATGTAATTGTGATATTTACATATTTAAAGGGCATGATAAAGTAAAGCAGAATCCGTCACAATGCACACAGCATGCCAATATTGTTTTTGATGGGGTGTTATTGCATGAGGGCTGGTGAAGTTTGTGTACCAGGACTGCTTGTTGGTCCCAGTCCAGCCCTGGTGATATGTCTGTTGGCGGGGATTTGCAGCAAAAGCATCTATTACTCTAAAAAATTTCCATTTTTAACCCCCACACTGGAGTTATGTAGGCTCTATGGTATCACTGCACGGACATTTCCCAGTATCCACAAGAGGATAGAAATCTGCGGCTGTTATCTAGTTTTATGTATAGGGTCGAGACCTCTGAGTTAGGGTCATCTTTCACCCACTTTGTGAGTGCCATAATAGTGGCTGCATAGCCTAGAGGAGTATGAAGAATTTTTAAAAAGTGCCTTGTTAGCCCTTTTGTTAAGGTA
Organism: Phyllomedusa bahiana; assembly: GCA_025379985.1. Classification (NCBI taxonomy): domain Eukaryota; kingdom Metazoa; phylum Chordata; class Amphibia; order Anura; family Hylidae; genus Phyllomedusa; species Phyllomedusa bahiana. Next base: position 14,284 of record JAODAL010045376.1, read on the forward strand.
TTGTGGTTCAGAGCTTTCCATAGCTCTGGGCCCCCTCTCTTAAATAGTAAATTGTGAGATTATTTTATTAACCATGTGCGCAGAGATGGGAAAAGAATGAAATCCACAACTCCAGAAATCTAAGTCTGAATTCTTTCACTGTTAGTGGTCTCTGTTCCTCCCGATCTACTGTACTTAGTGATACACCCATACAATCCCTCCTTTCTTTCAAGAGTGAAATTCTCTACATGAGCTCCCTCTCTGAAAATCATGGTTTCCGCAAAAAGATCTAAACATTGATGCTTGAGGGTGTAAACAGTGTTTATTCCTCATCGTCTGCCATTCCCGCCATGTTGTGACTAGCAAAGGTTTGATAACTTCTGGGATCAGTTGAAACGGTAAATGTAAGAAATCAGATAATAAAATCTTCCACAGATAGCGTTGGTCAGCAAACATCTTCAAAAAAGGTTCCAAGGCTTACCCAGGTAATTATAGACCAGTAAGTTTAACATCTGTTGTGGGAAAAATGTTTGAGGGGCTTATAAGGGACTATTTACAGTAATATTTAGATGAATACAATTTTATAAGTGATAACCAGCATGGAATACTAATGGACAAGGAAGTTGTCAGACCAATACTGATATGTTTTTACGAATGAGGTGTAGAAGGTGGATAGCGGGCTAGCTGTGGATATTCTGTTTTTAGACTTTGCAAAGCGCATTTGACACTGTCCCTATAAGTGTTTTGTTGGGTAGTTAGAATCATTGTTTAGAAATGAGCAGTGTGTACTGGATTAAGAAACTGGCCATCGGATTGTACTCAGAGAGTGGTGGAAATGACTCCTACTCTGAGTGGTCCTCGGTTATGAGTGGTGTGCCCCAGGGTCAGTATTGGGTCCTCTTTTATTTAAATGTATTATTAACAATACAAAGTGAGGATCAATATCATTATTTCTTGTTTTGCAGATACACCAAGCTTGCAGGTAGTGCAAATCTATGGATGATGCTAATTAAGAATTGCAAGCAGACTCCTGAAAACACACTGAGAGCTTGTGCATACTTGGCAAATGAGGTTCATGTGGATAATGTAATGTTCTGCCATCTGGGTAGAAATATTCTGGCCGGCATCATATGTCCTAAAGGGGAGAAATACGTTGCGCGAATTGCTTGGGAGAAAGATCTGGGCGTTCTCAGTAGATCATGACTACAGAACAGCATGCAGTGTCAATCGGCTGCCTCTAAGGAAGTAAGTTATTGGCGTTTATTAAAGAGGCATGGACTCGTGGGACAAGGGATGTAAATTCTACTGCTGTATAAAGCATGGTGCAAACATCACTTACAAATATGCTGTTCAGTTATGGCCTCCAGTTTATAGAAGAGATGTAATGGAGCTAGGTAGAGAGTGCAAAGACAAGCAACAAAACTTTAAGGGGAAATGCTAGCATCTTTAGTTTGAGGAGAGGTTAGTAGAAGGGTTAGTAGAATTGAACTTATTTAGTCGAGAAAAGACGGCTTCGGTGGGAAATGATTAATTTATATAAATATATAAATAATCCCTACAAAAAGTACGGGGAAAGATTATTTCAGGTAAAGCCCCCTGAAAAGGACAAAATAAGGTGGACATTCCCCTTCAGCTGAGAAATAAGGAGTCATATCAGAGGAGATGTAGGGCGTTCATTCTACTGTAAGAACTGTCGTACTGTGAATAGCCTGCCTGAGGCGCGGGTCACAGACCAGGAAACAGTAGAGAGTGAGAGAGTTTCAAGAAAGGCTTAGATAACTACCTGAAACTAAAAAATATTAATGCATATGTAGCTATATAATATTCTGGATCCTGGCTGGTGACAGTTCTGTGGCCAGAGATAGGGTCTCCCGTGGAGCGGATTGGTTCTTGCCTTGTGGGTGTCAGGGCAATTAACCACAGTGGGGAGGATGGGGCACTTAGTATCCTTGTCTCCCTCCCCCTCACGACCACGGTTTTACACACCCTTGGTTGAACTTGATGGACACATGTCTTTTTTCAACCGTACTAACTATGTAACTATGTAGCCGGTCTGCTGCTATTCTCAATAGGGGCACCACATTATATGCTCGGATGTTGGGAAGGTTGATACCTCCATTAGTCTTAGGCTGCTGCAAAATTTTCCATGGAATTCAAGGTATCCCTCCATTTCAAACAAATTTGCGATACAGTGCATTTATGTGCTTCTCATCTTCAGGGGCTATGTAAACTGGGAGAGACTGCAAGAGGTACAAGAGTCTAGGGAATTTTACGAGTTTAAGGAGGTTTCCCCTACCAATATAAGATAAAGGCAGTTTTCTCCATGCCTCCAGCTTCCTCTCCATCAAGTTTAGATATGGAATAATATTACATTTTTACAATTGGGAAGGGTTCCTGGCGATCATCACTTCTAGATATTGTAATTTGAAGTTACACCAGTCCTTTTAGCATTAGGGCATGTGTTTTGTCTATGTTTATGTGGTAGCCCGTGAGGGAACCCACCTCTTTTAAGACCTGCAATATTTGTGTTAATGCATTTCGTGGCTCTTGAATCATCAGTAGCATGTCAGCTGGCACCGCAGTCACGACTACTAACGAGGCAAGGGATCCATGGAGGCCTCCATTGCATTGGGGTTGGAGACCACATAAAGGATCTAGTGCCAGATCAAAGAGCAACAGCGAAAGTGGACAACCCTGCCTAGTGCCTCTAAAGAAATCTATTATAGCTGTCAGATGGTTGTTGACCAGTGGCATAGTGTAGGTTCCCTACACTAAATTTAAGGACAAATTTTTCTATGCAGCAGGGTAGCTGCCAAAAAAGGCCAAGACACTGTCAAACGCTTTTTCAACGTCAAGGCTGAGAAGCATTGAGATTTTGGCGTTTGGGTCCCTGGCCCTTATTGTCATGTCTGCCGCTGATGTTTTTGACCAATTGTCTCCCATTGACAAATCCCCTCTGTGTGGGATATACAATCAATGGGAAGAAGGTTTGAATTTGCGGCGCTAGTATTTTGGACAAAATTTTGTAGTCACAGTTAAGCAAAGCTATAGCGCGGTCATTTTTTGTTAATGGGGGTCTTTGTCTGGTTTTGGTAAAAGGATTGTGCGCGATTCAATGAAGAGTTCCATTGCCCCCTGATCTTGATAAATTACATTGTATAGGGATGTAAAGGTTGGGGTTATCTACATTGATAAAAGTTTATAAAATTCATTACAGTATCCATCTGGACCAGGGACTTTATTATTCGAGGATGATGCAATGGCTGCCCTCACCTCTTCTTCTGCGATCCTGCTTTCTAGAAGTGATTGCTGGTCCTCAGACAGACCCAGCAATGGGTTAGACACTATGAAAGAGTTTATTTTCTCCAAATCGGTCGGGGGCGCCCTATAAAGCTCTTCAACGAAGTTGCTGAATATTTTTGCTATCTCTTCTAGGTCCATAAATGATACGTTAGAGGACATAGCCTGTAATGACACAACTGGTATATTCGCAGTTTGCATTTTGATTAATAGGGCTAGAAGCTGGCTTGCACTGTTAGCTCCTCTGAAATACTTATTTTAGGTAAGTCTCACCAACTTGACAATCGACGGCTCTGAATAAAAAAGTCTAAGATTTCTTTGCGTCTTTATATGTTCTTTTTCTTGTTACCACCATTTCTCTCTGCGCACACAGCAATGTCTGATATAGTTTTTGGAACTTATTATGTGTCTCCCACTTCCTGTGAGATATGTGAGGACCGAATTTGCAGGTGCCCAAAACAGTGGCACATCATACATTTGTCCCAAGTTCTCGTCCACATAGTTAGCCCACTGGGTTTGCAAAATTTGGAGCACGTAATTAGGAAAGCGCCACAATCTGTTTTGTTGTTGTAAGGGCCCCCCATGTGAGACAATGCAATGGGCACATGGTCTGCTGTTGTGATTGCATGTAGGGTGGAAACTATCGTGGAGTTCCAGAGTGTTTATGAAATCAGGAAGGACGTTCAGCTTTCTCCATGGATCACATAGCGAGTAAGTGTCTATTAGGTGTAGAATATCCCTAGTTGCCATTGAGTTAGCATCTCAATTTGATGTCCTGTCTCGCACTGGCTCACATTGAAATCCCCTCATATTATAATGTTAGTATCTTCTATTCTTATCAATAACGAATTGATCTTAGCAAAAAAGTTTGTACTGAGCATGTTGGGGGAATATATATTCAAGATTTTGTAGTGTGTGCCTGCCAGTAAGACTCTCAATAATAAAAGTCTGCCATTTTCATCAGCCAACTCCTCCTCTACCACCTGCCCATAGCCCTTATAGAACAAAATTGCCACACCTCTGGATTTAGAGGAGAAGTTCACTGAGTAACAAGAGTCCCTAAGGCCTGCTACTGCTTCCTTCTTCCAATGGGTTTCTTGGACAAATACTAAGTCTGGTTTGAACCTCTTGAGATGCGTTGTGACTTTCTTTCTTTCTTTTTATTGGGGTTTAAAGGCCAAAGACATTCCAACTTATTAAATTAAATGGGTGGAGCTTGAGGCAACATTTTGGTTCGTCATGGTACATCAAATTCCTGATACATGTTTCGATTGTCAATCCTAGTCAGAGGCCGCTTCATCGTCCCAGCCAGCCACAAAGCATGCCCAGAATTATGTTCACCACCGTTCCCTGGGGTTTCATGCACCACCACCACTCCGCCTGTAAAACGAAAGATGGGACCGGTTAACAATATATAAACCTCTAATAAAACAAATGTAGGGGCCTACCTTGGCTTCCTTTCTCCACATTATAACATTGTGTAGTAAATCTTTGCATAGCAGCTAAGAGAAAACAGAAATTTATACAGTAAGGTCAGATACCCTCACCTCCCTACAAAAGTTTAACCTAAATCTTTGTCCCCTCCTATGTGGAAATGTTGTCTGACCAATAAAGGGTCATTAAAAATCAGTTGTCTGCGCTTTACCTGTACTCTAAGCTTGACTGGGTACTGTAAGGCGGCAACAGCAGGAAAGGTGTACAAAGGCATATACATCCCGGCCAGGGTCCTTGCATGCACCTTCAGATGTCCCGACACATGCCCCCAAGGTAAGGAGCCTTGGGGGAATGAAAGGCCAAAGTTAGATTGGTGTCAACAGTATAGACTGTCGACATATGTTTAACACGTTTACTGGTAGTTTGCCTTTCAGCCTTTCCTGGGTCGGCCTTTCATTGGGAGTGAGCATAGAGCAGGGTGGGTTAGAGCCCAGACGGGCAGGCTTTTGTTTTGTTTTATATTGTACATGTCTTGCACTTATTTTGTGTTGCTGCTTCAATAAAATACAGAGGCCCTGTATTTTTACACCTGAATTCTGTCTCTGTCTCTGCCTGAAGAAACACGTGTGTCACGATCCCAGAGCCGCTAAAGCTCACATATGGTGGAGGATGCAATGGGCAAAATAGAGGCAGTACTCTCCTGAGACAGAGAAAAACAGAAAGAAAACGTATGTCCTGGGTGAAAGCAGCTACCGCACAGTCAGCAGAGTCGTGTAAAATGGAGGAGTTGGTGAAGCAGCTCATTCAAGCCAATGCTAACCTCCAGCTGATGGCAGCCAGCCAGCAGAAAGTGCACGAGGAGATCATCCGGGCGCAAGCTGAGACTAATCGCCTGCTAATCGAGACCCAACAAGCCACAGTGAAGGAGCAACAGCAGGTGAATCAGACGCTGCAGCAGCAGCTACAGGCCTTGGCTGCGAGGCCAAAAGCGCCAACAAGTGTGTAGTTCACACCTCGCCAGGTGGTGCAAAGTTCCCTGCGTAAGATGTCCGCGGATGACGACATCGAGGCTTACCTGTAGACCTTTGAACGGATAGTGGAGAGAGAGCAGCTGCCAGTGGACCAGTGGGTGGATGTCCTGGCTCCCTACCTAACAGGGCGAACCGCAGAAGGCCTACTTCGACATGCGTGTCCAGGATGCCAAGGACTACACCAAACTGCGGGAGAAGATCCTGGCCCGACTGGGGGGTCACCCTGGCCGTAAGAGCCCAGAGAGTACAAGCCTGGGAGTTTGATCCTACCAAGCCCGCCAGGTCACAGATGTACGATCTGTTCCACATTACCAACAAGTGGCTACAGCCGGAGACTCGCACACCTGCCTAGGTGGTCGAGCGGGTGGTCTGTGACCATTTTGTGCGGGCCCTTCCCATCAGGCTCAAGCGGTGCGTGGGCTATACAGACCCCAAGAGAGTGGACAAACTGGTCACGGTGGTGGAGAGATACAGCACCACTGAGGAGTTCCTGCAGGTGCATATACCCTTAGGGGAATCCGCAGACCTCCACCCGCGGTAAGACTGTTCCTGTCCCAAAAAGGTGGTCATGGTTAAATGGAAGGGGGGAGAGGCCACCCACCCCAAAACGGGACCCTGTTCCTAAGGCCCGGGAGCCCATAGTCTGCTGGTGGTGCCAAGGACTGGGACATGTGGCGGCACGTTGCCCGGGTAAGGAGGAACCCATGGATTGTGGGTTGGAGAGGCGTACCTCCTGGTTTGCATGGCCATCATATTCCACTCGGGTTGCTACTGGGGCGGACCGACGAGAGTGCCCTGTTACCGTTAACGGATATTCGGTGCAGGCCCTCCTGGACTCGGAGAGCTTAGTGACCCTTGTGCAAGCCCAACTTGTGAGCCCGGACAAACTACTCTCCCACCGGATAGGGGTAGTTTGTATCCATGGGGACACCAGGGACTACCCCACGGCTCTACTACCAATAAAGACTATCTGTGGGGTTACACAACATGAGGTGGCCGTTGTGACCAATTTACCTCACAGCGCATTTATTGGCTGTTACTTCCCTCTGTTTTGGGATCTGTGGGAAGATAAAATCCAGAAAATGTATGATGTTGTACCTCCTGTAAATAACGTGTGTCAAACAGGTGATAATATCGAACCTGTGCCTTTTCCCTTATCGGTCCTGGCTGGAGACCCAAAGGAGACCCCCTCTGAGTTAGAACTCTCCTCCTTGCCAGTCTTGAGAGGGAATTTTGGCACAGAGCAAGTGAGGGACCCTAGCCTGGGTAACGCTTGGAAAAGCGTAAAGGTCATTGATGGCAGACCACAGGAACCAGGGGAGGAGTTGGTCTACCCTTACTTCGCCATACGGGATAACTTATTGTACTGGGTGAAAAAGACACCAACAGAGGTGGTGGAGCAGTTGGTGGTACCCCGGACGCATGTCCGTATGGTCTTGGAACTAGCACATTCCCATGTGTTGGGGGGACACTTGGGGGCGGAGAAAACTAGGGAGCGGGTGGAGCGGAACTTCTACTGGCCCAGCATCTATAAGGCAGTGGAAGAGTTCTGTCAGTCCTGTCCGGAGTGTCAGGTCCACGCCCCTAGACCCCATTTCCGGAGTCCATTGGTTCCTCTGCCCATTATAGAGGTGCCATTTGAGCAGATTGGCATGGATCTGGTCGGTCCCCTCCCTAAATCGGCCAGAGGACACCAGCATATCCTAGTGGTACTGGATTATGCCACCCGCTACCCCGAGGCTATACCCCTCAGAAACACCTCCTCCAAAGGGATAGCTAGGGAGCTGTTTCACCTATTCACCCGTACAGGGATCCCCAAGGAGATCCTGACCGATCAGGGCACTCCGTTTATGTCCAAGGTGACCAAAGAGCTGTGCCGCCTGCTAAAAATTACCCACCTGCGCACCTCCGTGTACCATCCCCAGACCGATGGTCTGGTCGAGCACTTTAATAAGACCTTAAAAGGGATGTTAAAAAAGGTGGTGGACAAGGATGGTAGGGATTGGGATCGCCTGTTGCCCTATCTTATGTTCGCCATCCGGGAAGTCCCACAGGCATCCACGGGGTTCTCGCCATTCGAGCTGCTATATGGGAGACACCCCCGAGGGCTCCTGGACATAGCCAGAGAAACCTGGGAACAAGAGGAAACCCCTTACAGGAGTGTCATAGAGCATATAGCCGACATGCAGGACAGGATCGCGGCAGTTATGCCCATTGTAAGGGAGAACATGCTACAGGCCCAGGAAGCCCAGGCCCGGGTTTACAACAGGACCACAAGGGTCAGATCCTTTCAGCCCGGGGACAGGGTGCTCGTACTTGTCCCAACTGTAGAAAGTAAATTTCTAGCCAAATGGCAAGGCCCCTATGAGATCTGCAAAAGGGTGAGTGAGGTGAACTACAAGGTTTTCCAGCTGGAAAACCCTACCAGATATACCATATTAACCTCATCAAACCCTGGAAAGACCTAGAAAGTCTGGTGGCTACAAGGGGAGTCAGGGAGGTCCCAAACAAGGAGTTACCTCCTGTCTGTATTGCAGAGTCCTTGTCAGAGGTTCAGAGGCAGGAGGTCAGGGAATTCCAACAGAGGAACCAAGGGGTCTTCTCTGAACTGCCTGGCCGGACAGACGTCATCAAACACGACATATGTTTAACACGTTTACTGGTAGTTTGCCTTTCAGCCTTTCCTGGGTCGGCCTTTCATTGGGAGTGAGCATAGAGCAGGGTGGGTGCTCACTCCCCATGGTTCTATTCCAGGGTTTACCTGGGATATATAAGTCAGCAGGGAAGCTAACTAGGGGTGGCTACAACTCCCAGGCTACCTTCAAGTCTGGAGAGGAGACAGGCTGGGAACCAGCAGGACTGCTTCCCGGTTTTGTTCCGGTACTACAAAGGTGTTAGTAAGTCTAACTCTGTTAGTTAGAGCCCAGACGGGCAGGCTTTTGTTTTGTTTTATATTGTACATGTCTTGCACTTATTTTGTGTTGCTGCTTCAATAAAATACAGAGGCCTTGTATTTTTACACCTGAATTCTGTCTGTCTCTGCCTGAAGAAACACGTATGTCACGATCCCAGAGCTGCTAAAGCTCACAGTACATAAGTTGGAACCTGATTGCTTGGTCATGCAGATGCTTACATACTAGTGTAAATAGCTTTCTTTTTTGAGTAACACTGGCCGAAAAATCTTGGAACATTAAGATCCTCTGTAGGGCTTCAGGATTTAAGTATCTGGCTATCACTGGATGAGGTCTTGCATTTCTGTCGGTGTGCCCGTTCCACTGTATATGGGTCCAGAGCCAGGTCCATTCTCAAAGCCTTAGGTATTTCCAAGGTCAGATAGGAGATTAAACTGTCTCCTTTTACAGACTCTGGAATTCCTACAAAACAGAGATTATTCCGTCTGCTTCTATTCTGGAGGTCTTCTATCCTTTCCTTCAGAATTGTTTCCCTAGCTTGAGCCAAGGCCTGTTCTACCATAGTTGTTGAGGGGGATAAGAATGGCAGAGCTTTGGCCTATCTAGCGAGGGCTGAGGAGCCGATGACAGTGGTGGCCAGTGTGGTGGGCTCGGATGGAGCGACCCGATCAGACCCATCCCAGATCTGTGAGCAATTTGCTCTTTATTATAGAGAACTGTACACCTCCAGGTTACGATTTACGGATAGGGAAATAGATCATTTTATTGTCCAACTGGATTTACCAATAGTGACTGGGGAAGAAGCAGAGGGACTGGCGGAAGACATATCCGCAGGAGAGATTGGTAGGGCGATAGGGAGACTGGCGAGACATAAGACACCTGGGCCTGACGGCTTTCCAGCCTAGTGGTACAAAAGAGATGTGGAACAGTGGAGAAGTAGACTGGAGAAGCTGTTCGCAGTGGCAGACATGGAGGATTCGCTACCACCTTTCTTCTTTGAGGCAGTGATCACAATAATCCACAAACCGGGCAGGCCTCCTGACCAATGTAGTTCTTATGGACCGATCTTATTACTAAATTTAGATGCCAAAATTCTAGCAAAAGTGTTAGCTATACGACTTACTGGTGTGATCCTCTCACCCTTTGGGGCGGATTAATCAGGATTTATGCCAGGTAGAACGACTGAGAAAAATCTTAGAAGACTGTATACTAATCTACAGGTGACTCACGATAACGTGGGAAAGAGAGTGATCGCTGCTTTAAACAATGAAAAGGCGTTTGATTCCATTGAATGGAGATTTATGTGGGCACTTCTATCCCGGATGGGACTCCCATCCACCTTTATGAAATGGATACGTCTGTTATACTTACAACCCACAGCGAGAGTTAGGGTTAATGGACAACTGTCGGATCCCTTCCCACTTGAGAGAGGCACAAGGCAGGGGTGCCCCCTCTCGCCGCTATTGTTCGCCCTCATTATGGAACCGCTGGCCATCATGATAAATCAACATAGGGTATACAAGGATGGTCCATCGCGGGGATCGAGGGAAAATTTTCCCTATACGCAGACGATATGCTGGTGGGACCTCGTTGGAGTGTCTACTGGAGACGGTGGATACTTTTGGGAATTACTTGGGTTTATGAGTGAATTGGGGAAAATCTACACTGTTTCCACTGGATGATATTGACCTGGCGTCAGTGACCCCCATATCTAAATTGTAGGTAGTCACACACTTCAAATATCTAGGGATTGTAATACATAAAGATATTTGTAAGTATAATGAGCTAAACATTCAACTGGTGGTGCAGCAGGCAGAATCGAGGCTGAAGGCATGGGCCGGTCTTCCATTGTCTCTCATTGGGAGAGTAAATATAACAAAAATGGTGACGCTACCTAAGCTTTTGTATCTGTACCGTGCAGCGCCGGCTATCCTCCCTAAGTCCCACTTTGTGCTACTAGACAAAGTGTTTTTTTCTTTTTGTGGGGAGGTGCTGCCCCGCGTTTAAATAGGGCTGCCCTTAAGGCTCCGTATGACAGTGGTGGACTTGCTTTTCCGGACTTATATGTCTACTATGTGGCCATCCAACTCGCGCATATCTCTCAATGGTTTCGAGATAGTGAGAAGAATCACTCAATTACTTTGGAGGCGGCTTTGGTGGGGTTTTTTGAGGGTTTTTCCAATTTGCCTTATAGAGAGGGCAACTGTGTGCAATATTGCTACACATCACTGATGAGCGCAGCGGTGCACTCCTGGAAAACCTTTATTCACCCTTATGTCCATAAGGATGAAACTGATGCCTGGTCCCCTGTTATTCCTTTGTGGTTTAACAGGAAATTGCCAGAACTATTAGAGTATGGGTTCTGGGCGACCCGGGGAGTGAGATACCTTACCCAATTGTATGAAGAGGGTAATTTCCTGACCTTCGCCGAAATGCAACATCAGTTTAAAGCAGGGGGCAGAACGGGTGCACAATGGAGGGTAAGGCATACTGTGGCACTGTTGCTACTAGATGCAGATAGATCAGCTTACTATCAGGCGTTCTCTCGGGCTGGTGCAAGGTAGGCTCCACCGCAGAGAATACTTTAGTTCTCTCCGAGGTGCACAATATTGGTGGGCATCTGCGCTAAGATGGCCGACCTTCCCGCCTTTAGAGGTGGGAAGAAGTTAAGCCGCAGAATGGGCCTTTCAATGATGGCAATCTCAGTCCCCACACCTTCTCTCTTATCCCACCTTATTGTCAATGGCCTGCGGCACTTTTCCCGAGGTGTTGTACCTCTACCTCTTGAGTCCTCTCCATGTCCATGGCACTCGTTGCTGGCGTTTGCTTAGATTCCCATTGGAGTGTTCACTTCCAGGAAGACCCTCTGTCTGTCTGCAGTCTTGAAGGCTGACGATTCGGGGGTTGCTGCTGTGTTTCTCTGTAGCCAGCGATTCTACTCCGGCAGGGATTGTGAGTCCCATCAGATTTCCCCTTCATCTTGTTGTTATTTGGTGTGCAATGTCCACCATGGCAAGCAGTCGGGGACCAGCGGAGTTGACACAAACTCCTCAACTTTCAGCATCAAAAATTAGTAAAAAATGCACCAAAAATGCTCCGTGTGAAAGCACCCTTAGAGAGCAGTCCAGTTCTGATATGGCTTGTATGTTAGACACCCCATAAATTACTTCATCTAAATAACTGTGCCCCTTAAAGTATTTACAATAGTAGTGTTTAGAAAGTTTGTTAACTCTTTACACCTCACAGGTGTTTCACTATTTTTTTTTTAGCGTTAGGCTGTGAAAATCAAAAAATTTTTTCCATCAATCTGCAATTTTAGCTGAAAATGTTTAATTTTTACAAGGAATCCTGGAAAAAAGCACCCCAAATGGTTTTTCACAATTTCTTCCAAGTTCGGCAATACCGTATATGTGGGTGTAAACTGCTGTTTGGGTGCATGGCAGAGGTGCATCGTGCATTTTGGGAACACAGGTATTACATAGTTTGTTTTAGCATTGGGCCATGAAAATAGGGGGTGGGGGGGGACAGTTCTGCCATTGTTTTTTGGGCTTCAATTTTACAGTGTTCGCCATGCGGCATAAATGACAGGATAACTTTATGATGCAGGTCGGTACAGTTACAATGACATAAATTTTGTATAGTTTTGTATGTGTTATTACTTTTACACAATAAAAAATGCATTTATAAAAACATCGCATTTTTATGTCATCATAGACTGATAGCCATAACTTTTTTTTATTTTTCTGTATAGAGAGCTGATTATGGGCTTGCTTTTTGCAGGATGAGTTGACGTTTTTATTGGTAACATTATGGGGTGCACATGACGCTTTTAGCACTTTTTTAAGTTTTCTTCATGAGGCATTTTGAACAAAGTGCAGAAATCCTGATAGTTTTTTTTATTTTTAATCGTGTAGTATAAATGACATCCTAACTTTACTCAGCAGGTCAATATGATACCCAATTTGCATATTTTTTATATTTTACTTCTTTTACACAATGAAAACACTTTCATTCAAAACAGAAAACACGTTTTTGCATCGCCATAGTCTGAGAGCCATAACTTTTTTATTTTTCTGTGTACGGAGATATGTAGGGGCTTGTCTTTTGCGGGATGAGTCGACGTTTTTATTGGTATCATTTTTTGGGGGGATAAGGCTTTTTGATCCATTTTAAATCCGTTTTTTGGAAGCCAGGGTGAAGAAAATACTGCAATCCTAGTAGTGTTTTTTAATTTTATTTTTAACAGGGCTCACTGTGCAGTATACATGACAAGTTAGTTTTACTCGCTGGGTCGAGCCAATTGCAGCGATACACAATTTATATTTTTTTTTTATGTTGAAGCGCTTTAAAAAACAAAACAATAAAACAATAAATGCATTTTTATGCATTGCTATATTCTGATAGCCATAACTTTTTTTTCCGTATACAGAACTATGTACGGACTTTTTTTGTGGGATGAACTGACATTTTAATTGGCGTTCATATGAGTTTTTGATCGCATTTTATGTGCTGCGGGATGAACAAAAAATGCAATTCTGGGATTTATTTTTATGTTGTTCACTGCACAGGTTAATTAACATGACAGATTTATAAGTGAAGTCGTTGCGCATGCGACGATACCCAATATGATTACTTTATTTTTTAGCTTTTTTGTGGCCATTGCTGTTTGTAAAGGGGAAAAGGTGTATGTGTTTTTAATTTATTTTCACACTTTCTGTTTTTCCATTTGCTGTAGCAATGTAATATATTGCGGCAGCTAAGGGATAGCTGAGAGTGAGCTACTGCCACATGTGACGCGGCATGAGGACAGCAATAATATATATAAATGATATTGTATAACTCTTAATGCTAAATGGTGATGTCTGCATGAACAGAGCCCCACTACATCACAAGTGACCCAAGTATATGTCTCTATCCAATGAAGGTTTTTATAACTTCTTTACTATCTTTGAAATATCCTAGGCATCTTTGTACTAAGCCTTTGAGATGTTCATCTACCCAAGGTGTTAAACTTTCCCCCAAGAAGCCTGTGTCTGATAAAGTTGGACTTAACCTTGCAGGAAATTGGTTCTTAGGTACCTTTGCAACACCATTAAATATAAGCATGTTCGAACACACCAAGCAACTGGTTTATTTCTCGGTTTTGGCTCCTAGTGCTACAACCACCTCCAAAAGGCTCTTTAGTTGTGTCTTAAATATATCAGTGGGATTTTTAGGTGGAACCAGATAGGTTTTGGAAATTTTGCACAAACGTGTTTGTGACATAGTGCTGCATTAAGGATCACCACCGCCCCTTTATCCACCTTTTTATGATTATTAGATTTAGATTTTTTTTATGGCCTTAAACTGCACTTTTGATGCATTTTTACAATGAATATTTTGTGTATTTTCATTTAGAGTTCTGGCTGCCTTATTATGGCCCCATGTTGTACAGCAGTGTGCATTATCCTTATAGAGGTCTGCCTAGTGATAGCTTGAATATATTGTACCTAGTTTATTAAGTGTAAATAATAAAACAGCCTGCTAATTCAAGAGTTAATTTAGTGAAGTATTATGCTGAACTCATTTTATGAGTAACACAACAGCTGTTGTAGTGTGGGTTTTTAGCAAAGTTGCTTTGCCAAGAATTATGTAACCCATACTACACCAGTTTAATTTTACTTGGTGTTCAGAAATATGTCATTTTATTGAATTTTGTTATTTCATTATTCAGGTAAGAATCTTATGACTTATGCACTTTGTTTAAAACATTATTGGGACGTTATTATTAGCAAGATTAATCTTTGTCAGTATGTTTGTGATCCTGAAAGGCAGGTAAATATGCAATTTAATGCTCAAGTTAGGATTTTACTAGCGTTGATAATCCACAATATCAAACAATAATAATATATTATCACTAGAGATGAGCGATCAGTAAAAAAAATCTAGATTGAGCCGTTTGCCGATTTTAAAGAAAATCGTGTCGATTTTTGCTCTCGATCAATCGCCGATTCCCATTAAAGTCAATGGGAGAAGATGATCATGTTAATTTTTATACCAAAACAGGTGAGGAAAAGCTGGAATTACCATCCAGAACAGTAAACTGGATACGTAGTAGAACTTAGTGAAGACAATTTGGCTCCAAGATTGCAGAAAAAAATTCACAGGTTAAAATAATTCATTCCTTTCAATGGCTAACTGAAAAGGTGAGGACAGCGTAGCTATAGCAGGTACAGTGGCACATGGTAACTTGCAGTAGCCCCCTATCACTTTTTGCACCAGGGCCCAAGAACATGTGATATATGTGGTGTCAGCAAGAACATCCCAACGGGGAACATGGAGGTTCAGCTGGCAGGGCCGTAGTTATAGGGGGTGCAGTGGTAGCCAGGGCTGCCATCAATCATATATTAACCGATTCAGGGCCCCATGCAGCTAACTCAAATGGGGCCCCCACCCATTACTAGTTCCTATTTTTAACATATCACTGGGCCCCATTTTGACTAGAACCACTGGCAGGAGTACTGCCCTATTGGCAACCCTGGCACCCCTTTTAAAGTAGCCTGACCCCAAAAACATCAAAAAAGACCTTTCGGACACTCACAATAAAATTTGCACAAAGAAATGCAGACGGTTGACGGGGAGGCCCAGATGACGCTGCAACGCTGACAGTCGGGCCAAAGCAGGGTGCGAAGAAGGGGGCGGAGCTTACCCCGAAACGTAGCACGCAGGTGCGTTGCGCAGGTGTGCCATCCCTGCGCCATCTCTGCTCGGGACTCGGTGTCTCCAACCTGCACATGGATGAACGGCTCTGAACGACCGGGAGGTCGCACCTAAACGCTGAGTACTTTGCTTCTATCTAATTGCCCATAATGGTTATGCTGTTCAGTACGGCCGAATGCCTGGATATGGATGATTTTAATATGTCAAATAAAGTATAAAGTTTTATGAGGGCCCAGTATTGTTTAATTAGTAGTACAAGTGGGGCTTGGAGAACCCCGAGATTCGGTGCCACTCAGGAAGCAACCAGCTTATAATCGAAATACTGGTCAAAATCCTTTATACTAAGACTTCAAGCCTTCCTCAGGAGACAGTCAAGATCCGGGTAGCACTAAAGAAATGTCTGCCTATACGAGAGCGCTTGTCCCTCCATATAAAATTCAAAAAAGCCTTACATAGTAACATCACATCCTTATGCTTAAGCAGCAGTGGAATATTTTGCAAAGGATATTGTCATATTATGCCATAAACTCGCTGGTAATGGGCTCAAGGAGCGCAGGTTCCTTAACATGAGTGCAGACGAAGTGAGCTTCTCTTGAAAACTGGTGCCCTTCTCCTTGGCTTCCTTTTTCTTCCTCTCATTTTCCTTGACACGCTGGAGGAAATTATCTCTGCTCTTGGAGTGGCGAATGTGCTCCACACAGACGTTGATTCTTTTGGCAACGATTTTACCCTTGATCTGCTTGATGAGAATGATGCTGTGTAACATTGTAGATCCTGCTAGTCTTGCCATGATCTGATCAGTATGGATATTATGGAATTGATCAGATGAACTTGATCGGCCGCTATGATCCGTGAATCTATTTGAAATTCAAAATATTTGTTAATAATTATGATAATAAATATTGTAATTACTTTATAGCATTTTGTGCTGGTATGTACTGATCAGGACTGTAATTTTTATTATACCTAGCACTTAAGAATAATATTTTGAATGTGTGCCAAGGAACTTTGATTGGATTAGTCTTGCCATGATAGCATTTAGGTGGCATGCCTTTTTGTATGGTGCCCATACCTTTAATGTACACAATGTCGCTCTTCTTGTAGATGCACATGTAGGTTGACAAAGGCAGAACTCCATGTCTATGAAAGGGTCTGGAGAACATATACCGGGTTCCATGCCTTTTGCCTCTTGTGTCTGTCATTTTCGCACCTTAAAGATGGCAAGTCCAGTGGAAAGAGAGGAACCAGCTTCCTTCTCCTCCTCCTCTGAGGGCAGCAGCGATTGGGCGTCAGCACAGACAAAATCATCCTCTTTGGCTTCTTGATCTTTTTAAATGCCTTCTGACCGCAACTGCGTTGTGTCATCAAAGAGCTCTTCAGAATATGGATTGTCTAGTGCGGTCTGTTTATTGGGTGACATTTGGCCCGTTTTTGCTTCAGTTTGGACTGATGATGATGATGACGATATTTGTGGCCATGACTGAAAGGAAGAAGAGTTAAAACCGGTGGATGTAGGGTGTGTTAACCATTGAAGGAAAGATTGCCGCCGCTCTTCATAAATAAGACGCACAGGGAACCGACCAAGCGATGACAGGCCATGTTCATAAATATCAATATTAAAAAGGTCAATATTTGTTCATAGTCTCTTATTGAAGAACTGTACTCCAAAGGCAGCAAATCACAAGTGTTCTTAAAGAGTACCTATCACCTCCACACAAACACACAAAATATAATAGTTAGAGATGGGCGAATCGATTCTAACGAAGTGGAATTCGTTTAGAATTTCAGGAAAACTTCGATTCTGAACGAAGTCGAAGTTTGGGGTGATTCGTGGGAACGAAGTGTGTTTTTAATTGATAAAATGGCTGCGAGCACATGGCGTTACATGGGGCAATGAAGTCTGGGAGAAAGAAAGGCGAAGCCTAAATTACATGTGCAGAGATGAAGCCAATCTGAGACTGGCAGAATTCTGTGACGTCACCGCACTATATAAGTCCGGGCGCGACGCTGGCAGTTCACACTGTGCTGTGTAGGGAAGCTGCTGATGATATCTTATACTAAGAACTCACTTTTATACAGCGATTTTTGGGGGGGTGTCACAGCTTGTCTCAGAGACTGCTTCTCTTACGTTCTAATTTTGATTTTGTGGGGTATTGGAATTGAAGTCCAGTGTGCATCCAATTCAGCTGCATATACATTTTAATGCTATCTGCTCAGTTCTTGAGCACATTGAATATCCAGGGTTATCTAAGCCTGTTGCTGTTTGTATTCAGTTAAAGAAACAGCGTTTTTTTACAATCCAAATACCACTTAAATTTTTGGCACCTCATTTCATTTGCCAATTTAGATCCAAGCTTTTAA
>JAODAL010045377.1:0-31999 GCA_025379985.1 Phyllomedusa bahiana
TTAACAACTTTCACAAAATTTTTCTGGAAATAAGGCATTTTTAAATGGGGGCATTTAAACGCACCAAAACTGCGCTGTGTGAAAGCACCCTTATGGAAGTTACAAGTAGGGTGCATTCACACTGAACTTTTTTTGGTGTATTTTTGATGCGTTTCTGTGTGTGTTTTTTCAATGCTGTGCATTTCTGCAAAAAATAATGCACTAAAAATACATAAAAAATACACCGTGTGAAAGCACCCTAATAGACAAAAACAATCAAACTAAGTTGATAACACGTGCCCCTTTAGCAGCAATCACCTCAACCATTTTTTGCAGCTGCAAGTATAAAGTAAAAGCAATGATGCTCAGAATCTCTTGTCTTCAGAAGAATTGCAGATGTGTCATCTGTGTCCCATCTGGTCTAACATAAGTCAGGATGCTGCAACCTCTTTGCTATATTTGTCCATAGGGGTCATATCCCTAAAAATTCAGGAGAAGTGGCTTGGAACCATATGCATTAGAAAATATATTGCAGAGGCTAAATTGTCATTGCAAATGGTATCTTCTTGAGTAGACTGTAAGCAACATTAATATTGCATATTTTTATATTTTGGCAATATCCCTTGTAAATATGATCTAAAATCGCCTTATTGCTTTTTTGTCACCCCTGTACAGTTTTCATTACTGTTTAAAACACAAATTTTAATCTTCTTTTGTGTGTAGACAGTAACGTAAAAAATCTCAATATAACAAACTAGATTGCTGAGAAAAGGAGGCAATGCAGTAGAAGAATCAGAAATAAAATCCAAAACAGTACTATTATTTCAAGCGGGACAAATAAGGTACTACAAGTTTAGGCTCATATCTGGATTAACAGCTGTTAATAACCTTTATAGACTGTTCTTCATTCTAATAGTATTTTTAAAAGTGATCACAGGGTGGCAGTGTCTACCCATAAAAGTATATTCCATGTGTCTAGATCGATTTATCTCTTGTCTTGTGTTTGTTTGAATGTGTGTGTTCTGACTGAGGAGCAGCAATAAAAGATTGAAGCATATTTAAATGCAGCTATTCAAGTCCATGTAGATCTCTTTTTTACTGGTATAAGGACTTGAAGACTTTATTATCCTCATGTAGATTATTTACTTCTGCTATTTTAGCACTTAAAAGGATGTCATATAGGTAGGATCTTAAAAAAGCAACAATATCTTTAAGCCATCCAGTCCTTCAGCTCTTTCAGTGTCACAGCGTTGAGGGGGAAATATCTTGTAACACAAAAATCAAAGGTTGATGCCGCAAATTTATTTCTGGATACATATAAAATGAACACACAAAACAACTTTGTGAAATTAGAGGCATTCAGAAGGATTAGAAGGGAACATAGACCGCTGTGTGTACTATCTTATGGGCTCTGGACACTTGTAATATGCTTCTCTGCATAACCTCTTTAAGGGCATGTGAAAAGCACAGTTTGTGATGTCTGCACTGTAACTGATTGTGTAACCCTTTAAGCACCAGGAATGAAAAGGCCTTAATGACCAGCTAAAGGTTTTTCGTTTTTTTGCCTTTCCTGTGTTTCAACAGTCAGAACTTTTTTTTCTATGATACAGTTGAATAAGGACTTGTTTTATATGAGACAAGTTGTATTTTTGAGGGGAATAGTTTAAGTTTATTAACTACCGCGTAAGTTTTATGTTTTTTTTGCAGCGTCAACATAAAAACAGGCATTTTTCTGCATTTGTTTTTTTAATTATTTTTTACACCGTTTACATTTCACACTAAATAACCTGTTAAATAAATTTTACAGGTTTTTACGGTGATGTGGATAATATGTAGTCAGGTGGGGGGGTTTTGTATGTGGCGTATAAACAATATTTTTTTAATAAATATTTTTATTATATTATTTAGTTTTTGCAAACTTTTTAATTTTTTTAACTTTTGAAAATCCTATTAAGGAATAACTATTGTGCATTTTTATTTTTACACTTAGTAATGTATTAGCATACTCCTGTATTGTAATACATTACAATATGTGTTATACTGTCAAAGGTTGCAGTCAGGGCAGCACACATTGTGCCTGACTGTAGACTTATACAAATAGCCCTGGGGCTAGTCTAGGTCCCCAGGGCTGACTATATAGATATTCCCCAGGCTCCAGCAGGTCACCGGGAATCCTGATGACTTCATGGAGCAGAGGAATTCCTTTTGATTATGCCCCGGTCACAGCAAGGGGAGGCTTCCTCCGGTCCCTGGCATTAACAGAGACTGCTCTAGGAGCTGAGCTGTCAACTACAGCTCCATTTGTAGTGCAGTTACAGCACTGGGAGCCACAAACCCAGTCTTTCTAAAGACCTTGCACCTGCACCGCCCGCTGACTGTAGTTGGTGGGCGGTCTTTAAGGGTCTAATCAATTATAATTGCAGAGTTTAGAATATAAACAATCTATAAAATTTGTTTTTTTCATTTTGTTATTTCTTAGGCAATGTTATTTTTAGCACTTTGCACATAATCAGTTATGTTGCATTATATAATCAAAATTTTCAATCTAATGTTTCAAGAATAAAAATTTAGAAAGTGACACACACAAACAAATTTTACCTAACCTTTTAAAGTCATTAGCGAACGGCTGGGCATATGTTTTACAGGATTACCTTATGCTGCCCACAGACATAAACACTAAGATATACAGTTTCCTTACTGCTGTGAATTTTTGCAGTGCATAGAGCTACAAAGAATGATGGCCCCTATCTGCCCCCTGACCTATGACCTACCAGTCTGGGCCTCTGCTGAGTTTCTAACACACAGCATTCCCTCTCCAAGAGAGACATCTCATTAATAACTTGAGTCTTGAGTGAAGTGAGATTGGTTCATAATGAGACTCTTTCACTTTTAGTTCACGCTTTGTAACAGAGACACTGAATATAAAAGAGTATCTGAGGAACAGATAAGGGGACTTTACAAGAATAAACACACATCTACTTTTTCATTAAAAATGATGGAAGAAGAGAATGTCTCAAATGATAAAATAGGTACAAAACTGTTAGATGCTATGGTATGTGCGATATACTGTAGATAAATAAGCAAAGAGACGATTCTTTAAGAAAATAATAAAAAAATGTAACTTTCTTACTAATAAAGCAACCATCATTGGGAGTAGTGATGAGCGATCAGTAAAAACATCTAGATCGATTTGATTGCCGATTTTAAAAAGAATTGTGCTGATTTTCAATCTCAATTTCGATCAATCGCCAGTTCCCATTAAAGTCAATGGGTGAAAATGATCAGGTTAATTTTTAGACCGAAACAGGTGAGGAGAAGCTGGAATTACCATCCACAACAGTAAACTGGATACGTGGTACATCGTAGTGAAGACAATTTGGCAGGAGCCCCCTATCACTTTTTGCACCAGGGCCCAAGAACATGTCATATATGTGGTGGCAGCAAGAACATCCCAACGGGGAACACGGAGGTTCAGCTGGCAGGGCCGTAGTTATAGTGGGTGCAGTGGTAGCCAGGGCTGCCGTCAGTCGTCTATTAACTGTTTCAGGGCCACATGCCGCTAAATCAAATCGGGCCCTCACCCATTATTAGTTCCTATTTTTAACATATCACTGGGCCCCTTTTTGATTATGGCCCCTGACAGGAGTACTACCCTATTGGCACCCCTGGCATCCCTTTTTACAGTGGCCTGACCCCAAAACCAGCAAAAATGCCCTTATGGACACTCAGAATTAAATTAGCAAGAAGAAATGAGTATTTGAAACAAGATTTTAGTGAATAGGACATTGACTATCGCTGTCTTTTACTGCAGCATGACCCCAAAACCAGCACAGATGCCCTTAAGGACTGTCATGGTAGCTGGCGCGGGTGCCGTCGCCCCCCGCGGCCTCCCTCCTGCCCGCAAGGGGTCTGGCGTGGGTGTCGCGGCAGCCCGCGACCAGCCCCTTGCTGCCCGGGTCCCACCGCCTGGTCACTTACCCGTCCACGCTCCTGTGATTCTTGCTCCTGCCTTTCCCAGCCGCCGCGACGACTGGTCTGGATTTAAAGGGCCAGCCCGCCGGTAATTTGTCAATTGCCGGCCGCTGATCCTATATAAGGTACAGGCCCCCTGCACTCTCTGCCAGATTGTTGGTGTGCGTTAGTGAGTCTTGAGAGAGTTTGGAGTTCCGTTTGATTTCACGTGTACCAGTTCGTTCTGCTACGTTTTCTGACCTTGCCTGTTTGCCGCCTGTCCTGACTGTCTGCCTGTCTCCGACCACGAACCTCTGCCGCCCGTCCTGACCTTCTGCCTGTCCCCGACTACGTCTCTGGATTACGATTCTGTACCACGCATTATCCTGGCCGCCATCGAAAGCAAGTCACGTCAGGGGTAGCGACCTGGTAGCCTCATGCCACAGCAAGTCCATCCCGCTTTGCGGCGGGCTCTGGTGAATACCGAGGGCTACTTAGACTCCGCTCCCTGGCGTGGCTAAACTATCATCGCTTGCGGTGGTCCAGCGAATCCACCAAACCATTACAAGGACATTCAGAATAAAATTTGCAAGAAGAAATGAGTATTTGAAACAAGATTTTAGTGAATAGGACATTGACTATCACTATCTTTTACCGCAGCATGACCCAAAAAACAGCACAGATGCCCTTAAGGACATTCAGAATAAAAATCGCAAGAAGAAATGAGTATTTGAAACAAAATTTCAGTGAATAGGACATTGACTATCGCTGTCTTTTACAGCAGCATGACCCCAAAACCACCAAAAATGCCCTTATGGACACTCAGAATAAAATTAGCAAGAAGAAATGACTATTTCAAACAAGACTTTTTTTTAATGCTGCTGCTGCTACCGCTACTTGCCATTCTACTGCTGTCATGTCGCCGATGCTGTTGCACCATGACATTAGAACGTGAAGAAGATGCAACAGAAGTCTCCAGTTGGTCAATGAGCATGAGTATTTCAAACAGGATTTTAGTGAATAGGACATTGACTATCGCTGTCTTTTACAGCAGCATGATTCCAAAAGCAGCACAAATGACCTTTCGGACACTCAATAAAATTAGCAAGAAGAAAACAGTTTTTGAAACAAGATTTTTGTGAATAGGACCTTGACTATCGCTGTCTTTTACAGCAGCATGACCACAAAAGCAGCAAAAAAGACCTTTCGTACACTCAATAAAATTAGCAAGAATAAAATAGTATGTGAAATAAGCTTTTTTTCCAATACGACCTTTACTATTGGTGTCTTTTACAGTGATGTGACCTCAAAACCAGCAAAAATGCCCTTATGGACGCTCCCAATAAAATTTGCACAAAGAAATGCAGACGGTTGACATGGAGGCCCAGATGACGCTGCAAAGATTACAGTTGGGCCGAAACAGGGTGCGAATGTCGGAAGTGTGAGCTAAGACCTTGAGCCTTCCTCAGGAGACAGTCAAATTTATGCCAATACGAGCGCGCTTGTCCCTCCATATAAAATTTGAAAAGCCTTACCTAGCACCATCACATCCTTATGCTTAAGCAACAATGAAATATTTTGCAAAGGATATCGTCACATTATGCCATAAACTCGTCAGGAATGGGCTCAAGGACCTCAGGTTCCTTTCCATGAGAGCGGACGAAGTGAGCTTTACTTGGAAACACTGGCTGACGCTCCAGTTCCACCCAGGTGCCCTTCTCATTGGCTTCCTTTTCCTTCCTCTCGTTTTCCTTGACGTGCTGGAGGAAACTATCTCTGCTCTTGAAGTGGCGAATGTGCTCCACATTGATTCTTTTGGCAAGGATTTTACCCTTGATCTGCTTGTTCACAATTATACCCACAGCATGCAGTGTAACATTGTGGATCCTGCCAGTCTTGCCATGATAGCATTTAAGTGGCATGCCTTTTTGTATGGTGCCCATACCCTTAATCTACACAATGTCGCCCTTCTTGTAGATGCGCATTTATGTTGACAATGGCAACACTTCATATTAAGAAAGGGTGTGGAGAACATATACTGGGTTCCATGTCTTTTGCCTCTTGTGTTTGACATTTTGGCACCTTAAAAATGGCGATTTTTAATCCTCTTGGGCCTTTTGATCTTTTGAAATGTCTTCTGACCCCAACCGTATTGTGTCATCAAAGAGCTCTTAAGAATATAGATTATCTGGAGGGATCTGTTTATTGCGTGTCATTTGGCACGTCTTTGCTTCAGTTTGGACTGATGATGATGATGATGATGACAATATTTGTGTCCGTAACTGAGAGGAAGAGGAGTTAAAACCTGCAGGGTGTGTTAACCACTGAAGAACAGGTTGGCGCCGCTTTTCAGAAATGAGACGCACAGGGAACCGACCAAGAGATAACAGGCCATGGTCAAAAATCTAAATATTAAAAAAGTCAAGATTTGTTCACAGTCACAAGTTTTCTTAAATCCCTTTTATTTCCAACTGGCAACTAGGATTAGGATTTTACAGTAGCCTGACCCTAAAACCAGCAGAAAACACCTTATGGACACTCAGAATAAAATTAGCAAGAAGAAATAAGTATTTGAAACAAGATTTATTGACCCAAAAGCGTCAAAAATTATCTTTTTGACACTCTATACAATTAGCATGAATAAAAGAGTTTTTTAAACATGATTTTTTGGAATAGGACCTTGACTATTGCTGTCTTTTCTTAAAATTTTCAAGAAGAAATGAATATTTGAAATAAGTTTTTTTTTCAATAAGACCTTTACTATGGGTGTCTTTTACAGTCGCCTGACCACAAAACCAGCAAAATTACTTTTTGGACACTCGGAATACAATTAGCAATAAGAAATTAGTATTTTGAATAACGTTTTTTCAACAGGACCATTTTTTTTTCAATGAGGAATGTGTATTTCTCATTGTGAAGTAGGCCTGCTACAGTTTACTAATCGGTGACCTCGGCAACTGGGGCAACAAAGTCATCAGAGATCCACGCTTGATTTATTTTGATAAAAGTCAAACGATCCACATTCTCAGGGGAAAGACGAATACGTTTGTCTGTTATCACCCCGCCAGCTGTTCCAAAGGTGTGTTCCGAGATAACACTAGCTGCAGGGCAAGATAAAACTTCTATGGTGTGCCGAGCAAGCTCAGGCCATTCATCCAGTTTGGACACCAAGAAGTCAAGAAGTCCAAAAACATCGGTGTTGAGACGCAGATAGTCATGGACCATGGTCTTAAGCAGGTCTCTGTGTGTCTCAATTCTGCCCTGCCTTTTAGATGTTGGTGAGGTGGTAAATAATGATTGCCACATGTCACCCATTAGGCTTCTGCCACAATGCTTGCTGCTGCTGCTGCTTGCCACTCTACTGTTGGCACATTGCTGATGTTGTTCCACCGTGACATTAGAACGTGAAGAAGATGCAACAGATGTATCGAGTTGATCAATGAGCACGGTCTCAAATTTCTGCATTCTTTTGTCAATGTGCGTGGGTGGAAGGAATTTGCTGACTTTCAATTTGTAACATGGATCAAGGAGGATGGCCACCCAGTAACTGCTGTTCATTTTGATTGCCTTGATGCGTGGATCATGTTGCAGGTAATGTAGCATCCAAGGATTCATGTGTGAGATGCAGCCAGTATTTCCCAAGCCTCAGGGTTAAGGGGCACTAAATAGATCTTCCTCGTGTTCCTCCTCCTCCTCAAATCTGTGCCAACCTCTTACCACTGCAGGGACATTGGTACAGTCGGTGTCCAGCTATGCCTCATCCTCCCCCTATGCTTCCTCATCCTCAGCATCACCACAGCCCTGGCTAGCCTCATACGCTGTACTCTGAGAGCTGAAGTGACACCCTGCACCAGCCCTGGACCCTGAACCACTACCTAAAGAAGACCTATAAAGTTGGGAAACAGTCAGGCCTTGTAGATCCGACGGCGAGTAAGGCTATGTGTCCGCATCTGTGTCCACCTCCTCCTCCATCACTGCTTTGACCTGCTGCTTCAGAGTGTCTAACACTTGTTCCAGTACAAATATCACCACAATGGTCATGCTTATAAGGGCATTGTCCTGACTGACCATTTTGGTGGCGTCTTCAAAACTGGCAAGGATGGTGCAGAGATCTTTCACCTGCCTCCACTCTATGACTCAACTCCCCGAGGTCCACACCACTGCTTGTCAGGCCATGCGCTCTTTCATACTGCATAATGGCATTACGCTGCTGCCACAATTGCTGGAGCATGTGGAGGGTGGAATTCCATCATGTTGCCAAATCAACATTGTGCTGGTTGACGGGGAGGCCAAGATGACGCTGCAACGCAGCCAGTCAGGCCGAAGCAGGGTGCGAATGCCGGACGTGTGAGCTTAGACCTCGAGCCTTCCTCAGCAGGTAGTCAAGACCTGGGTAGCGCTTGAGAAATTTCTGCACAACCAGGTTCATGACGTGTGCCAGGCAAAGGATGTACGCAAGTCTACCAATCTTAAGGACAGCAAGGAGATTTTTCCCGGTGTCGCATCCCACCTTGGCTGGCGCCGGGCTCTTACCACCCAGCCACTGATCAGTCTAATTGTGCAGAGCCATCCACAGCTCTTGACCTGTTTGTTGATGGTCTCCAAGACACATTAATTTCAACACGGCCTGGTTTCTCTTGGCACATGATGCTACCCGTGGAGCTTGGGGATCTGGAACCTGCACCATCCCAACAGTGTAGAAGAGTGTCCGCCAAGCCTAGGATCTACCATCATCACTATAGGCACTGTCATCCATCCAAATCACCCATTGAGCCGTCACTGAGATGTACCGCCCTTGACCATGCTTACTAGTCCATGTGTCTGTTGTCAGATGGACTTTGGTGGACACAGATGCAGCCAACGCGCTGGAGAATTTTTCAGACACGTGGCTGGCCAGGGCAGGGATGGCTTTTCAGGAAAGGAAATGCCTGCTCGGCGTCTGCTATTGGTGGCATGCCAGGGCCATGATGTGGCGGAACCCATCTGTGTCCACCAGTCGGAAAGACAACATTTCCAAGGCCAAGAGCCTGGCAATGCTGACATTCAGGCTTCTGGCTTTAGGATGGTTGGGTTGAAAGCGTTTCTTATGCTCCCACACCTGGTACACAGAAGGCTTGCTGCTAGATTGGCCGCTGTATGGCGTGCAAGTCAAACTGGTGGAAGGAGAAGGGGTAGGCTGTGTCTCTGGTGATGGTAATCAGGCGACTGTGTCTGGCAATGGGGCTGGTGCTTGCTCATGCCGCTCCAGGACATGGGCAGCAGAAGACCGCTTGGTCTTGGAGGTGGCGGAGGAGGAGGAGGAGACAGAGGATGTCACAGTGGTTGGAAGCCCAGGACCTGTGTGGCCTTTTTTCTCCAAGTGATTCCTCCACATCAATTCATGCTTTAGATGCATGTGCCTATTCATGTTTGTGGTGGTTAAACTCTTTAGATTCT
This sequence comes from Phyllomedusa bahiana, assembly GCA_025379985.1. NCBI lineage: Eukaryota > Metazoa > Chordata > Amphibia > Anura > Hylidae > Phyllomedusa > Phyllomedusa bahiana. Next base: position 9,367 of record JAODAL010045377.1, read on the forward strand.
TTCCTCTACTGAGGCGCTGATAGCAAATCCGGCATATAACGTAGGTCGGCGAATCTGTGGCTTGATGGAAAAGGCCCAGGCTTCACAGGTCCTGGACCTCTTCAACGGTGAAAACCTAGTAGTGGTGTTTTCGCTCTCACCACTGACCATGGCAGGCGGATTAAGGTCAGCGGACTTGTGCGACTGCCCTCTCCCTTTCTGAGGCTGGACCCGCACTGACACTACCCCATCATCTTCCTCCTCCTCCACTGATGAGGCGCTCACAAGCAAATGCTGCTCAAAAGACCATGTTGGAGCCATATTGTCATTATCAACATCATCATCACAGGTGACGTCCACGTCCTGACAGTCTACATCCTGAAGCTGCGGGTTTGAAGCCACAGGCACTGCAAGGCGTTGCTGACCGCTCAGGATTTCTGCCCAGCTTCCTTCTCCTCCTCTGAGGACATCAGCGATTGGGTGTCGGAGCAGACAAAATTATCCTCTTTGGCCTCTTGATCTTTTGAAATGCCTTGTAACCCCAACCGCATTGTGTCCTCAAAGAGCTCTTCAGAACGTGGATTATCCACAGTGGTCTGTACATTGGTTGACATCTGGGCAGTGTTTCCTTCAGGTTGGACTGATGATGACGATGATGATGATGATGACATTTGTGGCTGTGACCAAGTCAGCAGTGTTCTTCCTTCTGTCCTTGTAATTTAAAACTTACAAGTAGGACTAACAATAACCAGGAGTAGAAATAGAATTTTTTTTCTAGGGAATTTCTATGAAAATAAGTGTTGTGGAAGAACTCTGACAACCAATCAACAGTGTTCTTTCTTCAGTCTTTGTAATTTACAACTGCCAAATAGGACTAGCAATTGACTTTTCTCTACGGAATACCTTAGAAATGTGTTTTTTTCCGACAACTGCCAACCAGGAGTAGAAATATAATTTTTTTCTATAGAATATCAAAGAAATGTGGTCTTTTCCGACAACTGACAACCAGGAGTAGAAATAGATTTTTTTTCTACAGAATATCTATGGAATTAGGTGTTGTGGAACATCTCTGACAACCAATCAACAGTGTTCTTCCTTCAGTCCTTGTAACTTACAACTGCCAAGGAGGACCAGCAATTGACTTTCTTCTACGGAATATCTAAGAAATGTGGTCTTTTGCGACAACGGACAAAGAGGAGTAAAAATATAATTTTTTTTGACGAAATATCTAAGAAATGTGGTCTTTTCCGACAACTGACAACCAGGAGTAGAAATAAAAAAAATATTCTACGGAATATATATGAAATTAGGTGGAAACTATGACAGCCAATCAACAGGGTTCTTCCTTCAGTCCTTGTAATTTACAACTGCCAAGTAGGACTAGCAATTGACTTTTTTCTACAGAATATCTAAGAAATGTGGTCTTTTTCGTGGTCTAACAACCAGTAGTAGAAATTAAATTTTTTCTACGGAATATCTATGAAATTAGCTGTTGTGGAACAACTCTGACATCCAATCAACAGTTTTCTTCCTTCAGTCCTTGTAATTTACAACTGCCATGTAGGACAGCAATTGACTTTTTTATACAGAATAGCTAAATAATGTGTTCTTATGTGACAAGCAACAAGGATAAGAAATAAGATTTTTTCTATGGAATATCTGGGAAATTGAGTCCTATTGAAGAACGGGGTCTTTTACACTGGCTGCCCCACCCCAAAAAAACCCAAAAAACTACAGTGTGCAAATTTGGGGAACGGAGTGAAATTTTCTGCAAAAATCCTGTGTATCACAGCTATTTCTGCTTCCTGATTTCCTAAGTGTCCAGTAAACTGACTGTCCATATTACACTGCAGCACGGACATTGTGGCCACGGAATGACGGAATGACATATTCTGTAATAAACCTCTATATCAAAGTGATTTCTTTTGGGAGATTTCAGTAATAGTGTCTGCTGGGCAAGCTGCCCCCAAGCGCCTCTCCCTCCCCCATTAGTAACTGCTGCAAGGAAGTTTTAGGCAAAGCAAAGATACAGTATGGAGCAATATCCAAATCTCTGATTAATACTGTCTAGAATTCCCTAATCTTGCTTTAAACCCCAATCTAAAATAATCTATCACAGGGTTTTCATGGTGAAATCACTGAGAAAATGGTGTCCCGCCCTTTCTTTTTAAAAAACAGAGCAGAGAGGGCAAACCCCAAATTTTTTTCTGTTCACAGTCCCCCGTAAGTAAAGGCGTCCAAAAAGGGAATTCAGGATTGAATAAAAACAGGTTCGTGGGGGATTTTAGGGAGCCAATAAAATCCCCCGGAAACCCCCACTTGGGGGATGTTCCTTTAAACCCCCCCTTTTGCTCAGTTTCGGATTGGCTTGCCGCCAAAAGTACAGGGAAACTGCAAAAAAGCCGCCCAAACTGATTGGTGCCGTGATTTTGGGGTCAGATTTTAAGGAAATTTAAAACGAATATATTTTAGATCAGGGAAAAAGTTTAAAAAAATTGGGTTTTGATTTAAAACTTTTCTTGATTTAATTGCTCATCTCTAAGAGTATGGTCACACGGTGTGTTGCAGCGCGTGCAGTACGGCGCGTGCAGTACGTGGTGTTTCGGGAGCTTGCGCTGATCCCGTAATTCCCCCAGGCCAGGGGGGGGGGGGGCCGGCCCCTTTGAAATTTCATTTTCTCCCCAGTTGGGGTAATCCGCCATTAATTTATTTTACATTCACTTATCTCCCCCTGCATACCCGGTACGAAACGGTTGTTCGCGCGTTGGGCGAGGTTTTTAATCCCTACCTTTTATGAGAGCTATGGTTACCCCTAATTTTCGGGGCCATTTCAACCCCGTATTAAGCGCAAAATTGGGAAATACCCCGCAATTATGTGAGAAAATAAAACCCTGTGGACATATAAATGGGAGCCATCTGGGTTTTTTTATAAACAATTTAAACATTTTCGGGCGACATGTTTTTAAAGTGGGTTTTTTTACCCTTTTTTTTTGCATAAATGCACCTAAGTGAGCAGTTTACGATGTCTAATGCACTTAATGAATGTGTTAGGTGCATTGTCGTAAGACTCGACAATTTTAATGCGCCTAACATGATGGGGCGTTTGGGGGTGTTCTGGTGACATTCTGGAGGTTTGTCACATCACACTTGTTAGATTAGACACCAGGCTCGGACTGGGCCGCCGGGGGACCGGGGAATCCCCGGTGGGAGCCCCCGAGCCGCTGCGGGCCCTCGGAGGCAGTGCCGCTGTCCCCGGGGCCCGTCAGCGCACCGGTCACTGGACGCCCGGGACCTGCGTCCGCGAGGGGCCCAGAGGACGGCCCGGGAGTTGGGGTCTAATGTCCCCGTAATCCGGGGCCCTGCGCGTCACGCACGGTGTCAGCGGAGCACAGCGCCACTAGCCGCTGCGCTCCGCTGATCTCCCCGGGCAGGCTTGAAATCATTATGCGTCAGCCTGACCGAGGCGCCGGCCCCTATCTATGTGAGTAGGCGCGCGGGTGTCGCACATAACCCGCGCCGATATGCAGGGACGGAAGGAGACGGCGGCAGTCGCGAGCCGGCCGTCACCGGGCAGGCTAGATGGAGCCCAGGTAAGTGGCCTGGTTGTTGTTGTTTTTTTTTTTTTTTTTAAATCTACTTACAAGGGCCCCTTGACTACAAAGGGGCCCTGATTATCTAAAGGGGGCCCCTGACTACTCTAAAGGGGGGGCACTGGACTAAGCTAAATAGGGGGGCCCTGACTAAGCTAAAGGGGGCCCTGGCTACGCTTCTAAGGGGGGCCATGACTACTCTAAATGGGCCGCCCTGACTACTCTGACAGGGGGCCCTCCCTCGGCTACTCTGAAGGGGGGGCCTGGCTACTCTATAAGGGGGGCCCTGCGCTACTGTAAAGGGCAGGCCACTGGCTTTTCTAAGGGGCCTCTGGCTAACTAAAGGGGGGGCCCCTGGCTAATAAGGGGGGACCTGGCTAACTAAGGGGGCCCTGACTACATAAAGAGGGGCCCTGACTACATAAAGGGTGGGGCCCTGACTAACATAAAGGGGGGGCCCACTCTGACTAACTATGGGGCCTGGCTACTTAAGTGGGCCCTGGCTACTGTAAAGGGGGCGCCCTGGCTTTTATAAAAGGGGCCCTGGCTAACTATAAGGGGGGGCCCTGGCTAAAAAAAAGGAGTGGGCCCTGATCTTTAATAAAGGGAGCGGCCTCTGACTAAATAAAGGGGGCGGCCCTGGCTACCTTAAGGGGGCCTGACTTACAAAGGGGCGGCCCTGGTACTGTAAAGCGGGGCCCTGGCTAATGTTGAAGGGGGGCCACCTGGCTACTCTGAAGGGGGGCCCTGGCTAGCTAAAGGTGGGACCTGGTACGAACTAAAGGGGGGCCACCTGGCTACGCTAAAGGGGGGGAGGAGCCATGCTACTGAATGGGGCACTTATGGCTACTCTAAAAATATAAAACAAAAAAGGGAAAGGGGCTTGGCAACTCTAAAGGGGGGCCCTCCTGACTAAACTATGGGGCCCTGGCTACCTAAGGGGGCCCTCCACTGACTACAAAGGGCCCTGGCTACGCTAAAGGAGGGGCCCTGACCTAACTTAAAGTTGGGCCCTGGGCTACTCTAAAGGGCGGGCCCTGGCATACTCTAAAGGGGGGCCTTGACTTCTAAAGAGGGGCCACCTGGCTACTGTAAAAAGGGGGCCCTGGCTACTCCTAAAGGGGGGCACTCCTGGGCTACTCTAACGGGGGACCCTGGCTTTTCTAAAGGGGGCCCTGGCATAACTAAAGGGGGGGCCTGGACTAATATAAGAGGGGCCTGGCTAAACTAAGGGGGCCCTGACTACATAAAGGGGGGGCCTGACTAATTAGTGGGGCCCTGACAACCTATGGGGGCCCTGGCTACATAAAGGGAGAAGAACGTGAACTAACTATGGGGGCCCTGGGCTACATAAAGGGAGGGCCTGTGGATACTAAGGGCGGCCGTGACTACGTAGGGTGGCCCAGACTACCTAAGGGGGTGCCCTGGCTAATAAAGGGGCGCACCTGGCTACTTTAAAGGGGGGCCCTGGCTACATTAAAGGGGGGGGCCCGCCTGGATAACTAAGGGGGCCCTGACTAACTTAGGGGGCCCTGGATACTTAAAGGGCGTGTGCCTGACTTACATAAAGGGGGCCGCTGACTAACAAACGGGGACTACCTACACACTTGCTATAAGAGGCCCCTAAAAACATGTATCACTACCTAAAAGAGAACCCTAACTGCCTGTATACTTACCTCTATAGGAGGCCCTTTCTGCCTGTATACGACCCTTAGAGGAACACTGTCTGTATACTACATAAAGGAGGCTTTAACAGCCTGTTTATACCTAAAGGGGGTCCCTATGGTTTGAAGGCCTATATAAAGGGGACCCTAATACTTACCTACAGTCTACCTATATGGGTCCCACACAATAACCTAAATGTAGCATATCAACTTGCCTAACTGGGGCTGTTTATCTAACTGGGGGTCTGTTTTACTTTACCCTACCCCGTTGGCTAGGTAGCCACCCACCTACCTGGGGCTGGGCTTCCTAACTTATCCAGTGGGAGTCTTCCTACACCTAAATAGGGCCTATCTTAGTTACCTGGGGTCTTGCCCATCTTTTGCTACTACCTAGTGGTCTTGCCTACCTACTGGTAATATAATTGAGAGGGGAGCAGCCCATAGTTGATGAGCATTTCTCAGGGGGTTAGTCCTCTCCCACCCTCCAACCCGCTCAGGATAATAGACGTAAGGTTTGGCTTGTAACCGCCTCTCCACCCCTGGGTAGTTTGTACAGAGGTGGGATTAGGTAAGAGATTGCTGGAAAAATTTGTGGATTCTAAGATTATTTGTGTGTAATGTTGCAGGGATGAGATGTTGGCCGGGACAAGTCCTCATGGTGGGTGTGGAACGGGATGCAGAGGGAAAAAGGGAAAAAAAAAGAACGAACTCAAGACGAAATGGAGAACGACTCCTCAGATAGGACAGGTCTCCCGGTGAGTCCCCTAATTTCCAGGGGTTATGTTACTGCTATAATGGATCAGTTCAGTATTCACATAAATGTGATGTGACATGAGCTGGTGTATGTCCTCTATGTGGTCTCTATATGGTGTGGTTTGGTGTAGAGTTTATACATGAGCTGGTGTCTGACCCTCTATGTGGTCTCATATAGCAGTGTTGTAGGTTTTATTAGCATTAGTATAGTGGGCCAGAGTACATGTGTCCCGATTGTAAGAGTGAGGGGGAACACATGACCCTGTTGATAGGAGTTTAGACTTTATTTTTTGCTGGTGTTTATTTTAGAAAGGTAGTGAGGGGCCGTGACCAAGGGGGAAAACGTTGAGGGGGATATTGTATGTGGGTTGAGGGGGATTTGTATGTGGGCTATTGGTGGGGGATATTGTATGTGGGTGGAGGCGGATATTGTATTTGGGCTATTGGAGGGAGATATTGTATGTGGGCTATTGGAGGGGGGGGATGGTGTATGTGGGCTATTGGAGGGGGATATTGTATGTGGGCGGTGGGGGATATTGTATGTGGGGCTATTGGAGGGGGGATATTGTATGTGGGTGAGGGGGATATTGTATGTGGGCTATTGGAGGGGGGATATTGTATGTGGGCTATTGGAGGGGGATATTGTGTGAGGGTGGAGGGGATAATGTATGTGGGATGGGGGGGGATATTGTATGTGGGTGGAGGGGGGGGATATTGTATGTGGGCTATTGGAGGGGGATATTGTATGTGGACTATTGGAGGGGGATTATGTATGTGGGACTTTGAGGGGGATTATTGTTTGTGGGTGGAGGGGGATATTGTTATTGTGGGTGGAGGGGGATAGTGTCATGTGGGTGGAGGGGGATATTGCTTGTGGGTGAGGGATATTGTATTTGGGTGGAGGGGGATATTGTATGGTGGGTGGAGGGGGATATGGTATGTGGGTGGAGGGGATTTGTATGTGGGGTGGAGGGGGCTTATTGTATGTGGTGGAGGGTGTGTGAAATTGTATGTGGGTGGAGGGGGGATATTGTATGTGGAGGGGGATATTGTATGTGGGGGGGGATATTGTATGTGGGGGGGGGGTATTGTATGTGGGTGGAGGGGGATATTGTATGTGGGTGGAGGGGGTATTGTATGTGGGTGGAGGGGCTATATTGTATGTGGGTGGAGGGGGATATTGTATGTGGGTGGTGTGGGATATTGATACTGTGGGAGGAGGGGGGGAAATTGTATGTGGGTGGCATGGGGGATATTGTATGTGAGGGCGGATAATTGTATGTGGGTGGAGGGGATATTGTTATTGTGGGTGGAGGGGGATTATTGTCTGTGGGTGGATGGGGGGATATTGTATGAGGGTGGGGGGGATATTGTATTGTGAGGTGGTAGGGAGGGATATTGTGTGTGGGTGGAGGGGGGATATTGTATGTGGGTGGAGGGGATATTGTATGTGAGGGGAGGGGGTTATTGTATGTGGGTGGAGGGGGTATTGTATGTGGGTGGAGGGGGATATTGTATGTGGGGTGGAGGGGCGATATTATATGTGGGTGCGAGGGGATATTGTATGTGGGTGGTGGGGATATTGAATGTGGGTGGAGGGGGATAATGTATGTTGTTGGGAGGGGGGGGATATTGTATGATGGTGCTATTGGTGGGGGATTTTGTATGTGGGTGGAGTGGATATTGTATGTGGGGGGAGGGGGGATATTGTATGTGGGCTATTGGATGGGGATATTGTATGTGGGAGGAGCGGGGGATATTGATTGTTGGTGGGGGAGCGGATATTGTATGTGGGTGGAGGAGGATATTGTAAGTGGGCGGAGGGGGATAATTGTATGTGGGCGGAGGGGGATATTTGTATGTGGGCGGCGGGGGGTATTGTGTGTAGGTGGAGGCGGGATATTGTAATGTGGGTGGCAGGGGGATATTGTACGGTGGGATGGGAGGGGGATATTGTTTGTGGGTGGAGGGGGGATATTGTATGTGGGCTATTGGAGGGGGATATTGTATGTGGGCTATTGGAGGGGGATATTGTATGTGGGCTATTGGAGGTGGATATTGTATGTGGGTGGGGGGGGGCGGGGGGATTTTGTATGTGGGTGGAGGGGGATTTTGTATGTGGGTGGAGGGAGGATATGGATGGAACTTACTTAGCCTGTGTCTATGATATGTTAGACTGACAAAATGTGTGACTCTCTTGCTATTGTACTACACATACACTTCTTGTTTTGAACACTGTATTATGTGGTTAAATGGTAGCTCGTTTATGTCCGAGAGGCCGGTAATATTTTTCATGATTACATTAGGGTGGACCCCCGAGATCAACTCCCCTGTTGGGCCCCCAGACTAAAAACCCCCAGTCCGACCACTGTTAGGACACATCTATGAATTTGGTCGGTCATAAAAACTAGGCGCATTACTGCTCAGACGAGGCAGACCCTCTTTTCAATTTGTTACCTGAGCCTGAGGAGTTGCAAGTGGAGATAGATTTGATGGTAAGGGGCAAAAAAAGGTCCAATATTTCTCAAGTAAACCAGTTCAGTAATAAGTAATTTATGATAAGTATTCTACTGTATAAAATTTAATTATTTTAAATTATAATGAAAAATTTTGATCATATTAAATCAATTATAAAAAAAAAAAAAATAATATTATATCCCCAAAATATAGAAATATCTCCTGTAAAATGTATTTAAAATTCATGGAATATTTAACTAATTTTACCCACTAAATTTCCCACTGATTATGTTATTCAGATTTCTATATTTAAAACTTTTACTACATTAAACTTGAAATTTATTTTTGCTGCTTTCACCCTTTATTCTACATACAGCAAGAGCCAGACTGCACTGGTATTGCTGGTACCTGGGTCTCCGGCAGGATCAGTACCATAGTTCTAATCACTTGGACATGCTTTTCTAATGTCCTTGGTTTGTCTGATGGGGGAACTGATTAACATAATTGTAAGAGACTAAAGCATTACTCACTCCGTGACACTCCCGTTCCATGTTCATTGTTGATATACTAGGTGCAGCCAATCACAGGCCACAGCGGTCATATTGTGGTCTGTTATTGACAGCACATATCACATGAATCATGAACATTCACTGTAGAGTTGGGTTGAACGGGATGTCCACCTGGACAGAACAAGAACGTCACAGAGTATGCTATGCTTTTTTTTCTAATTTTAATCATATGTTATAAAAAGGTCTGTTTATTTCAATCAATAAGGTGTCTGTTATAGTAAACTGGTGGAAGGAAATGATGACCATAAAGTTACACATACAGGAATTTATAGACTTTGCTGGGGTGATTAGTGGTTATCTGGTCCTGAAAACCAAGTCCACTTTCTACAAGCCAGAGAGGGGAATAGTTATAAAGAACTTCTCCTGCTCTAGCGGATGCATCACGTCTATGCAGTGCTCAGACAACCCATTTATGTAGGTGGGAATGCTTTTGTGGCATAGAAGAGGAGTTTAAAGTCTTCTGCCAGGTTCTTACAGATTACAGAGGATCCCAGAAGCAGAAAACCCTGTGATCAGTTATCATTGTGGTATCCTCAAGTGATCTCCTTCCCTCATGCATTTGCACTAGTTCCCTTTTAGCATATGATCCAGTAACAGAAGAAGAAGTTACCAGGCTCCTCTAATCCTCTCAAACTATGTACATGAATGACACATCATGCAGTCTCTCTCCCTGGCTCTCATTCTTCACCTAACTATAATATTTAACCTCTATCTGTCTTCTGGCATCTTTTAAACAGGACATCATAATACCATCACATAAAAAACATGTGGACCCATCCTATGCAGCTATTGACCTGGCTCTAATCTTCTATTCATGTCTAATATTTTGAAACATATAGTATTCTCTTACCCAATTAGCTATCTCTCTTAAATGGGTTGTTTCACTACATTGATTACCTCAGTCCTGTTTTTCTGGTTTCACTTTGAATTCATTTGTTTTCATAGTTTCATAGTTAGTTCGGTTGAAAGAAGGAACACGTGTCCATCAAGTCACAAGCAAGGGTGGGGAATTGTGGGTGATGGGTGAGAGACAGAAGGTCATCATGCCCAGGCCTCACCACCGTCAATTACCCTGAAACCCACAAGGCATGAACAATCTGCTCCAGTGGTGACCGTTTATATCCACAAGCACAGATCCAGAATTCTACTTGGCTACATAAGCTTTAATATATTCTTTGTTCAGGTAGGTATCTTAAAGCCTTTTCTTGAAACTCTATACAGTTCCTCCAGTGGAACCGGCTCCTTATGGCAGGCTATTCCACAGATTCACAAGTTATTACAGTGAAGACGCTCTTCTCTCTGGGAGATTGTATACTTTTTTCTCTAGTCGAAGGGGTTTTGTCCCGCTTTGTTCTTTGAGGGGGCTTCACTTGTAATTAATTTTTCCCCATACTTTTTGTTGCGAAACATTGATTTTTTTTGTTTAATTAATCTTGTCCACCGAAGCGGTCTTTTCTCAGGACTAAATAAGTTAAATTCTACTAACCTCTCCTTTTTTTTAATAACTAAGATGACTCCATCTCTCCCATATATGTTTGGTTTAGATCCGTCTTTGTACTCTTCTATAGCTCCAATACATCTCTTCTATAAACTGGGGCCAGAAACTGAACAGCATATTCTAAGTGAGGACGCACCAATGCTTTTGTACAGCGGCTTTAGAATTTTGAAAGAAATACTTGTTCCCGCGGGTCCATGCCCTCTTTTAATACACGCCAAATATCTTAATTGCCACTAGAGGCAGCTGATTGACATTTGCTTGCTGTTCTGTAGTATATGATCTACAAGTACGCCCTCCCAGATCTTTCTAAACAAGCCGTATTTCTCAAGTTTTTCTCCCCCTAGGACATATGGGATGCCTGTTAGATTATTCTCCCCAGATGCTCAGAACCTTACATTTATCCAAATTGAACACATTTGCAAGTGGATGCCCCAAGCACTCAGTGTGTCTAGGTTTGCTTTGCAATTTATGAGTAATCTTCATAGATTGCAATACCCTGCATAGCTTGGTGTCACACATCTGCAAAAATAAAGAAACCGTGCTGATCGTCTCACACTTCCACTATATCGTTAATAAATACATTAAATAAGGATAGAGGACCTAATACTGAGCCCTGCGGCACACCACTCACAACTGTAGACCACTCAGAGATCTTTCTGAGATCTTTCTGCAGCATTTGACACTGGAGGCCCCCAACGCCTTGTCAGTATGCTTCCCTCTGTTTGTCTTACCATTGCAGCCAGTTTTGGCCTCCCTGTGGACCGAGGCACCAGTGTTGAAATTAATGTGGAACAGACTTTTTGTGGAAAATAACTTATCAAAACTTGTACCTATCCATGTGATTCAGATTGTTTTCTCGTGACACATTGGGCGACATGTATGAACGGGGCTGCGCCATGCATAATATGCCGTCTTTACTGCCTTTATCAGGAGCGCCCCTTCATACATTTTAAATCTCCTGCATCACCCATTATCGAGCGAATTACTAGCTGCTCCGGCGGTTTGTAATGCGCCCGATCTCGGGAGGCGTGCGGGAGGCGGGGCGCACTAGAACCATAGCGAAATAACATATTTATAGCTTCACTACTGCATATCTAGGCACATTACAGCAGGAACAAGTATACCACTTTAAAAATGGTATACCTGATCCAGAAATGTTACCCTAGCACTAGAATTCCGCCTGATTTATGACCCACTTTAGAGCGGGTTCATAACTCAGTCGCATTCTATGCCAGTTATAAATGCGCATGAAATTTGGTGTTGTTATTGCATTTTTCATTCATGTAGCCCCATTGTGCTTTAGGTTAGCTAAGAACATTTTGGTCCTTACAAATCCTGGCTTTATTGTGTAAAATAATTAAAAATTTTGGGGGGGGAAAAATTTTGAAAAATTTGCCATTTTCAAACTTATATAGTTTATAACTACCATCTACCATAGGTCCACTTTAAGTTGGCATGATTTTTTAATAATATGTTTTTATTTTTTTATGACATTAGGAGGGGCTTAGAAATTTAGTAGCAATTTTCCTCATTATCAGAAAACTTGGGCAATATATATTTTTTTAATCGGGACCAGGTCCAGATTCGTCCGTGGACAGTATGTTAGTTACACCCATAAATGACTACATCTATAGAAAATACATCCCTGAAAAGTGATTTAAAACAAGTGTTTTTGGAGTTCATTAATACCATACGGTATTTAACAGTAAATTAAAGCAAAGTGGAGACTGGAATTTCAATGTCACATTTTTTTTTTGCTAGATTTTCATTTTCTTATCCCCCCCCCCATTATTCCTCAAGAACTCCGGTAGATGTGTCCAGGGAATTAAATTAGTTTTGATTGCCTAGATTCTGCCATTTTCAGAGTTATCCTTATGTGGCCCTGTGTGATATTTTGCTCATACCACAAGCATCAGAGTTGGACGGTAGCACCTATGGACTCTGGGGTGCTCATTTTTCTTTACGATTTTTCTTAGGTTTCATTTCAAGTTTGTGGACACCTTAAGGAGCTTAAAATTTAAATTAAAACACCCTAAAAAAAATGGTCCACTTTATTAGAAACATACACCTTAAGGAAATATCCCGGCGTGTTTGTAGTGAGTATATGGACCCCAACAAAGTGTTTCACAAATTTTTTTAGCGTTAGGTTGTGAAAGTGAACAATCTGCAATTTTAGCTGTTGATGTTTAGATGTTTAGGACAACATGTATGAATTCTGGTGCTGATAGGACCACGTTTAAATCCTTTAGATAGAATTAGACTGCTCCAGAATGTATGAAACTGTTTCTTCTGCTAGTTCAATAATACAGGTGCAGTCTAGTGCACAATACCACAACTCTGGCTCTTACGGCAAGAACCACATTTAACTGGTTCTGGCTGTTCTAAGATGTTCTGCCGTCTAAGTTTTGGCTTCAATAGAATATAATAAATGTGTCTACTTCTTTACTCAATGTGGTGCAGACACGACCTAGAAGTCCAAAATAATTTTCGGAAAACTAGAAAGTGTCTTTGACGCATTACACAGGCACTTATCGTATAAGTTTGGAGTGCACCTGTTCATACCTCTATAGAACTGGTCTACTACAGCTTTTTGAGGCCATAATTCTGGCATAGCCCTGTTCATCGATGTCACCCTTAATTTTTACAAGGAATCCTGGAAAAAAGCATCCCAAATTTTGTTACACAGTTTCTTCCAAGTTTGGTAGTACCCTATATATGAGTGTACACTGGGTGCATGGCAGGGCGTACAAGGGAGGAAGCACTATTTGGCTTTTGGAACGAAGCCATGTCTCATTTACAAAGCCCCAAAAGTACCAGAACAGGTGAAACCTCCCAGAAGTCGCCCCATTTTGGATTCAACACCCCTCATGGATCTCATTTAGGGGTATATTGTATTTTGGGTGCACTGTTGTTCAATAGTTTTTTTAGCATTAGGCCATGAAAATGGGGGGGACACAGTTCCGACAATGTTTTTTGGGTTTCAATTTTATAGCGTTCACCGTGTGGTATAAATGGCATAATAACTTTACTATGGGGGTCGATACGATACGGCGATACCCAATTTATATAGTTTTTCATGTTGAAGCGCTTTTTTAAAATAAGAAAGTTTTTATTTTGTAAAACAATTTGTATGCATTGCTGTCTTCTGATGGCCATAACTTTTTTATATTTTTCTGTATACAGAGCTGTGTAGGACTTTTTTTGCGGGATGAACCGACGTTTTACTTGGTGTCACTTGGCATTTATATGGCTTTTTGATCACTTTTTATTCCATTTTACATGCTGAGGGATGAACAAAAATCACAATTCCGACTTTTTTACGGCGTTCACCGTGCAGGTTAAATAACATGACAGATTTATAGGGCAGGTTGTTACATACGTGGCAATACCAAATATGCTTGCTTTATTTTTGGATCTTTTTTTGGGTGATGGGTGTTTGTAAAGGGGAAAAGAGCAGTGTACGTGTTTATTTTTTGTGTTTCACTTTTTTTTTCCACTTTTACCCACAGGGGATTTGTTTCGGTATATGAAGCATTTCTAGTCACTCACCATGACAACAATTGTAGAATTCCCAATGCTTACCACATTTCTTATAGATTCCAGTTCTCCCAGATGACAAGTGTGCTTAGCAATAATCAGGGATGGGGGCCAGGAATAGATCACCTGCAGACGAGACAAACTGGTCACCTGGGAAAACTGTGGAATCTATAACAAATGCGTCCGACATTGTAAGCTCTACTAACGTCTTCACCCAGCTTTCCCAGACACCTGAACATGCAACAGGGACTGGGAAAGCACATTACAATCCATAATAATTATAGGGCTTCTAAAAAGGTGGTCACCTCTGTCCGACAAGTTGGCTCCTGTCCTGACTCGGAGGTTGGGGGGAAGTGGGGGCTCCTGCCCCGAGACTGGAGGAGAGGGGGGGGCTCCTGCCCTGAGTCTGGAGAGAGAGGGGGCTCCTGCCCTGAGTCTGGAGGAGAGGGGGGAGGTCTCCAGCCCTGGGTCTGGAGGAGAGGGGGGCTCCTGCCCTGGGTCTGGAGGAGAGGGGGGGCTCCTGCCCTGGAGGAGAGGGGGGCTTCTGCCCTGGGTCTGGAGGAGAGGGGGGGCTCCTGCCCTGGAGGAGAGGGGGGCTCCTGCCCTGGGTCTGGAGGAGGCTTCTGCCCTGGCACTCCGTGGCTTCTGCCCTGCCTCTCGGAGGGAGGCTTCTGCCCTGGCACTCCGTGGCTCCTGCCCTGCCTCTCGGAGGGAGGCTTCTGCCCTGGCACTCCATGGCTCCTGCCCTGCCTCTCGGAGGGAGGCTTCTGCCCTGGCACTCCGTGGCTCCTGCCCTGCCTCTCGGAGGGAGGCTTCTGCCCTGGCACTCCGTGGCTCCTGCCCTGCCTCTCGGAGGGAGGCTTCTGCCCTGGCACTCCGTGGCTCCTGCCCTGCCTCTCGTGGCTTCTCTCCTGTGGCGGGAATGCTGAGGACTGACCTCACATCCTGCTCTGGAAGTCAGCCTCAGCAGAGCCTGGAGTGCGGACTGTGGGTGGGGGACACTATGGAGCTGATGGGAGGTGCCTGAGGGCGGTCACTTGCAGTATATGGGAGGTATCTGTGAGTGGTGGAGGGGGGACACTCTGCAATGTTTACATTGCAGAGTGTCCGCCCTCCACCACTCACGCACAGACACCTCCCATATACTGCAAGTGTCCGCCCTCAGGCACCTCCCATCAGCTCCATAGTGTCCGCCCCCCCGAAGCTGGCCCCTGCTTTTGTGCTGCTCACGATGGCTCTCATGTTACCTGTCACCGCCTGCAGCACATCCCATCGCATGGGAGGTGCTGTGGGCGGGACCGGGTGATGTGAGGCATCAAGAACAGCACAACGGCAGGGGCCAGTCTATAGAGATCGCACCACTGAATAGGAGGACTGCGGCTCCGCTGCTGCCACCGCCGGTGCCTTGGTACATGTCAACGATCGGCATCGGCGGCGGAGGGCAGCGGCGGGCCTGATAAAAATCCCCGGCGGGCTGCATGCGGCCCGCGGGCCGTAGTTTGAGGACCCCTGATCCAGGCTGTCAGGTGAGACACACTGCTGCACTGATCACAGGCAGAAGGAGCTCACTCCTTTGCTGTGGCAATCGTGAAGCTAAATGTTAGCGGGTCATGCTGCATGAGGCCAGCGGTAATATATTGTTGGTCCTATATCGCAATCGTGCGGGGCTCGCTTGTGGGCCTGCACAACCTGCCGGACTTACTAATACGTCCATTGCGGTTGGGATACCTCAGGATTTAGTCCTAGGTAATCTCCCCTTTTCTATCTACAATGCCCACATTGGACAAAATGCTGATGACACCCATATACAGACGTCTTCCTGTGACATCAGTCAAGCACTACTACACATGTTATTGTCAGTATGGTGTCTCTAACATCATGTTCTTTTTTATTTTAAACTGAACTTTTTGAAACATGAATTTCTCAAACCAAATATTTTTATTTCAGTATGTGATACAGCTATAACTTCTACGCTGTACACTAACTTTCTTAGGTTCCTTTTTGACACTGATCTGTTCTTCACTCCCTATATTACTTCTGTTGCATGCTTATCTCCAGTTCTTCCCTTTTCTTAATATGTGAAAATCCAAAACTCTCATCCTTCTGCTCCTACTTTCTCATTTTGACTCTATTTACTAATTGGTCTTCCTTTATTCACACTCTCCCTTCTCCAGACTTCAGTATCCAGACCTGTCTTCCTGTACACCCACTACACTATGATGTATGTACAATGTGTCATTATACTGGTAGCTCTTTCACTATAGAATACAATTGAAACATATCACTGTTACCTACACAGTGCTGTACCTTATTATTCAGTATTGCAATGAAGTTGAAATTATAGTCACACAGTAAAGAGGAATGGAGAAGCGTCAAAAAGATGCATGCTGCCGAATTTTTAACAAACCTGTTCTTTTCTCAAACTTTTCTAGGACACCTGTGCCAGTGCTGTATGTGGTTTTCTTTGTTAAAGGGGTTTTGCCACAATGTAATGTTGATGTGGGATCCTCCAAAACGGGTATTTAATCACTTTTCTAAATATATGTGATTAAAAAAATTGCAGCCTGAAAGAGCTAAAGGCTGCCTTACCTGCCCTTAGTTACATAAAAGCTTGCACTAGATATGACCAGGCAGAGTGACAAGAGATGCTGGCCGGGCTTGTGCATAGCACACTTCTTATCTGATGAAATGGAGCTGAACAAGCTTTCAAGGGACTGGGGAAAAATATGTTGTCTTTTGTATACAGAATCCACTAGCTGTAATGTGATTATCTGAGTAGATCCCTGCTTTATTTGATGACAGGGAACATGAAGGAGCTTTCAAGAGGCTGAAGGAGCTTTCAAGCTGCTGTGGAGAAAGGTGTTGTCTTTTGTATACAGAATCCACTAGTTGTAGTGTGTTTATGTGAGTGAACATTGCACTCGATCCCTTATGCATGGCTCTGTGCTCTGACCATCTCTCTCTCTCTCTCAGCTCAGCCTTGGCTTGTTTACTTTTGCTTCTTAGCAGATAAGGCACGTCCTGGCAAAACCCCTTTAACATTGTCATGTGTTGGAACATATTGTACATTAACCCCTTACTGACGTTTGACGTATGAGTACGTCAAAACGCCGGTAAGCGGCTTTGAAACGGGATTGCGGCTAATTGCAGCTAACACCCGGCGGTTTCAGCGCAAGTGGGCGCCGTCGCCCGCCTGCGCTGTTTAACCCATCAGGCGCCGCGGCAAAGATGGCCGCGGCGTCTGAATGACTGAAAAGCGGTGCCGCGCACCGTTTTTCAGCCCGATTGGGACCGGCTAACATGGCAGCGCAGAGCCTTGTGAAGGCTCTGATTGCTGCCATGTTCCTGTTTGCCCAACTGCTGTCCGCAGACAGGAAGTGGGGAAACCGCCATCTTTGTACACCCTAATGCATTGCCTATGCAATGTATTAGGCTGTATTAACGAACGCTCCCCCTAGTGGTCAAGAACCATAGGGGCACTAAATGTTAAAGTAAAAAAAATAAATAAATAAAGATATAAAGTACAAAAAGTAATAAATGTTCAAAAAACCCCCCTTTCACCATATTACAAATAAAAACAATAAAATAATAAAAACGTTACACATATTTGGTATCACCGCGTCTGAAAAAGTCTGATCTATAAAAATATAATATAATTTATCCCGTACGCTGAACACCGTAGAAGAAAAAAAATTCCAAACGCCAAAATTGCGTTTTTTTGGTCATTTCACGTCACATAAAAATTGGAATAAAAGTAATCAAAAAAGTTGCATCCATTTCAAAGTGCTTGCATTAAAAAGTACACATCTGCCCGCAAAAAATGCCACCTCAATGACATCCGTAGGTGTTAGTACAAAAAGTTATTGGTCACACAAAATGGCGCCGCAGCGCAAATTTCAAGAATAGAAAATGTTTGGAATTTTTTACGGTACCAAAACATAACGGAAACCCTACATGTTTGGTATGCGTAACAACTTGTAGAATACAGATAACACCTCATTTTTACCGAAGAATAAACTCCGTAAAAACAAACCTCCGTAAAAACATTTTTATTCACATTTTGCCTCACTTAAAATTTTTTTGCTGTTCCCTAGTATATTCTATAGTAATATGAATAACACCACTAGAAAGTACAACTTGTCCCGCAATATAAAAGCCCTCATATGTCTATGTAGGTGGAAAAATAAAAAAGTTATGGCTTTCAGAAGGCAAAGAGCAAAAAAATTTAGAGCCATATTATTATGACCGTCCGTCAGGAAGGTGTTAACAAGCACTTTTTAGTTCATACATTCCTTAAACTGAGAATATATTTTTGTTTATGGGGATATTAAGCCTCACTTAATTGTACTCATTTTTGCAATAATTCAGCCTTATGACACTACTCACCTTTTTTCACACTTTTATTTTCTTGTTCATAGTAAATGTGAATTCTGTACTACTGCTATATTATTTGTTCACATCTATAGCAGACCCTGTAATTATTTTCTGCTCTTGGTATTAAACAATTCTATACACTGATACCAGTGTGTGCTCTGTTGGTGGCATCACCTGCACTTTTTTATTGTTACAGTTGAAACCATGAAACCAGAAGTTTCCATACACTATATAAAAAGACACATATGCATGTTTTTCTTAATATCTGACATGAAATCAGAATAAACCTTACCCGTTTTAGGTCAATTAGGATTACCGAAATTATTTATATTTGCCAAACGCCAGAATAATGAGAGAGATATTTTTTCAAGGCATTTTTATTACTTTCTGCAAAGTCAAAAGTTTACATACATTTCATTAGTATTTGGTAGCATTGCCCTTAAACTGTATGACTTGGGTCAAACGTTTTGGATATCCTTCCACAAGCTTCTCACAATAGTTGGTACAAATTTTAACCCATTCCTCCTGACAGAACTGGTGTAACTGAGCCATGTTATGCTCAAAAGTTTACATACCCCAGCAGAATTTTTGTTTTCTGGGCCTTTTTTCAGAGAATATAAACTATAACACAAAAACTTTTTTTCCACTCATGGTTACCGGTTGGATGTAGCTATTTATTGTCAAACTACTGTGTTTTCTCTTTTTAAATCATAATGACAACCAAAAACATCCAAAGCAACCACTTATACTTTATTGAGATGCTTAGGTTCTTTACAGCAAGAAGGCAAAACTGTTAAAGTTTCAGGCTTTAATATGAAAAAAATGTAGTACGCAGTACTTTGTTACAGAAAATGAAGAAACAAAAGATAAATTGTGCAGAAACAGTTATGAAATAAAAAAATAAAAAACAGGAGTCCAATGCTTAACAGGTAGAGTCCTTGGGAGACATGTATGGAACTAGGCGGATCAAATTGCATTTTCTCATCTGTTTTTCAGTGTATAATGCACCTGAATGTGTGAAAGTGTTTTTTGTGTGTTCATAAAAGGTGTCTAAAGTTCATTGCACCAAACCTGTGTATTTGGCGCATTATGCAACTTTGCTGCATAAGTAATGCACCAAACATGTATAAAGGCTATAGATAGGCTGGAAATAAAATAAAAGACATTAGAATAGCATGTCAGTGAATAGAAACTATGGTACGGATCTTGTTTGGTGGACCACAGGTCCCAGCAAGACCTGTGCTGTGCTGGCTCTTGCTGCATGTAGAATAAAGGGTGAGAGCAGCAAAAATAAATTTCAGATTTAATGTAGAAAAAATGAAACATTTTAAAATCTGAACAACATCATCAGTGGGTTATTTCATGTAAAATTAGATTTAGATTCTATAAATTTTAAATACATTTTATAGGAGATATTTTTTATATTTTTTGATATTATATATTTTTATGTTAATTTTATATGATAGCATTTTTTATTAAATTTAAATAATTTTATTTTCTATAGTTTGATAATTATCATAAATTACTTTTGTACTATTGTACTGGTGTAAGTTAAGAAATATTGGACATTTTTTTCCCTAACAGCAAATCTAGCTCCACTTTAACTTCTTTAGGCTCAGGCAGACCACATTGAAATAGGTCTGCCTGTCCAAGCAGTAATGCTCCTAGTTGTGCCGAAACACATTTATAAATGTGTCTAATATTACAAGTGCGGTGCGATGTCCCCAGAACATCCCCTCTTGTTAGGCGCATTAAAAAGTGTTGAGTCTTACGAACAATGTGCCTAACACATTCGTTTGGCGCATTAGACATCGCAGCCAGCTAACTTTGCCGCATTTGACGCCAGAAGAGTGTGAAAAACCTGATCACACATGTCTCCCCCTGTATCTGCTCCCAGGTACATGCACAGAAAATGTTGATAACTTGGCTTGAGTCCTGAAGTTGAGCTGGAAATTAACCATTATTCTTATATAAAGTAGCACTTAGGAGGGTTGGAAGGATAATCCCTCCCCCAGGTTAGCCAATGGGATAGCACTTTATAACTTTTGCTCAATGCTACATGGAAGAAGTTACAATGGCAAGCATAGTTTTAAAGGGGTGTTCGTTTATCTATTGGGCATTATTAAAAATAGAAGAAAACACTCATATTTACCTCCCATTAAGTCCCCGATGCCGATTCAACCATCCCCGCAGTAGCCAGTGTACGGTCTTCATTCACATAACAGCTACAGCCAATTACGGGGCACAGAGGTCACATGCAGGTGACATTGTAATTGGCTGCACCTGTCATGTGAACGTTGTACGTTCACTGCTTACATCCGAGATGTACGGACCAGCTTCTGGTACCGAAACGGGAGCATCCGGGAAGCAAGTATGACTTTTATCTTCTATTTTTAATCATATTCCAGTAGATAAACGAGTATTGTTACGGCCCGGAACACCCCTTTATGTCATATTAATAAGTTTTATAAGCCATATTAAATCCAGATGATCCTTTTGGTGGGAAATATGACTTTTACTTAAAGATTTGTAGTTAAAGACAGAAGACAATACTGTTGAAGCTATAGATGTAACTTTTTTATGTTTGTACTTGATGACAAGCCTAATACATGCACATCACGGCTCTGAATATTTCACAACAATCTATTCTACAAGAAACCCTAATATCAAATCTTATAAAACCCTTATTCCACTAGATTTGGGCACACCAAACTTACACTGTTATACAAGCTGTACACTGACTACGTTACATTGTGTCAAATTGTCATATCTTCAGTGTCGTCCCATGAAAAGATATAATACAATATTTACAAAAATGTGAGGGATTAACCCCTTAATGACCTTGGACATATGCATACGTCCAGGTGGTTTGGGGGTTAACGCACCTGGACGTATGCATATGTCCTGACGATCGCGCAGGCTTGCGGGCGAGCCGCGGACGGTCGTGACATGGGCCGCAGGTGATTAACGCTTCATTATTGCAACCTGTCATTGTTGAGATAATGAAGCCACAGACAGGAGGAGTGAGCTCCTCCACCCTGCTCGCGGCAGCGATCTACTGTCAAATTCCCCCTGGAAGTGAAAGTCACTTCCCGAGGTCATCTGTGACGTCACGATGCCCATAATGCATTGTGGGCATCGTGACTGACAGTTGTCATGGTGACCAGTACACAGCAGCAATGCTTGTGTACTGGCCTGCCTTCTAACAGCAATCTGACGATTGCGGTTAGAAATCCCCTATGGGGAAAAGTAAAGAAAGTGTAAAAAAGTTAAATTTTTTTTAAAAAAGTGAAAAAAACACAAACACAAAAAATAAAATAAAAACCCGTACATCGTCCTTTTGCCCTTTACAAACGCCAATCGCCCCCAAAAAGATCAAAAAGAAATAAAGTACTCAAATTTCATATCGCCGCATGTGTAACGACCTGCCCTATAAATCTGTCATGTTAATTAACCCGTATGGTGAACACCGTAAAAAAAAAAACAATCACAGAATTAAGATTTTTGTTCATCCCGCAGCACATAAAGTGGAATAAAAAGCGATCAAAAACTCCTATAAATGCCAAAGTTGTAACAATTGAAACGTCTGTTCATTCTGCTAAAAAAGAGTCCTAACACAGCTCTGTATACAGAAAAATAAAAAAGTTATGGCCCTCAGAATATAGCGTTGCATAAATATTCTTTTACACGCTAAAAACACTTCTTTTTTTTTTTTTTAACATAAAAAAACTATATAAACAGGATATCGCCATAATCATATCGACCCAAAGAGTAAAGCTAACTTATCACGGATACTGCATGGTTAAAAAATAAAAATAAAAAACACTACTAGGATTGCAGTATTTTCTTTACCCTGCCTTCCAAAAAATGGATTTAAAACTGATCAAAAAGCCTTGTCCCCCCAAAAATGATACTAATAAAAACGTCAACTCATCCCGCAAAAAACAAGCCCTTACACAGCTCCGTAAACAGAAAAAATAAAAAAGTTATGGCTCTCAGACTATGGCGATGCAAAAATGTGTTTTCCCGGTTGAATAAAAGTGTTTTTATTGTATAAAAGCAGTAAAACATAAAAACAATATACAAATTGGGTATCACTGTAATCGTATTGACCTGCTTAGTAAAGTTAGAATGTCATAAATATCATACATGACCCCTATAAAAAGAGAAATAAAAACACTACCAAGATTGCTGTATTTTGTTCAAAACATC